>ONZH01010491.1:0-34279 GCA_900303285.1 Rhinella marina | reverse complement strand
AAGTTAGAGCTAAATTACGTATGTTATTACGTACCGTGCAGTATGGAGCAATTACACTGAAACTATTAGATTAGGCAGACTTGGTCTGCTTAATTGCAACCCAGATAAATGTTGCACAGAGATTTTTGTAATGTAGCTGTATCAGTGAGAGCAAAAGACCTTTTTTTAATAGCGTAAGACGTAAGAATGTGTCACCTGGACAGAAAATACGGATTGTGGTTTGTGGTGACTGGACAGCTGAACTGTGACACACAGAATGGTTCCACACAGCTGTATGAAATGGATTTGTATCACTGAGATAAAACAATAAAAAAAAAGTGTTATATATGGCGATAGCTGCACTACTAGTGCCAGCCAGCCCAGCCAGGAGACAAAAAAAATGTCTTGTAGCCCTTAGAAGGGCTGTTGGGTTCTTTTGAGATCACTCCTGCCTAACAGAGAACTAAATCTAGGCCCTAACAATCTCCCTGAAACGCAGCAGATCTGTCCCTAATGACATCCAGACAGCATCTGAGCCGAGCACCGCGGGCAGTCACTAGTATATTCCAGGGTCACCTGATCAGGCCAGCCAACCCCTGCTATCGACATGTAAGGGCCCCACGTGATGCTGGGTGTACCGCAGAGTCTCCTGGCTTGTGATTGGCTGAGTTTATAGGCGCCAAAAAATTCAAAATGCAGGAGATGCCATTTCCTCGAGCATGGCGAGATACTCGTCCGAGCAGCGAGCACTTACGAGTGCCGTAATACTCGAACGAGCACCAAGCTCGGACGAGCATGCTTGCTCATCTCTACATAGAATACTTTAAAATAAAAAATAATAATCTTGAACCAGGAGGTGAAAGAAGTGGAGAAGGAAGTTGAGGAGGCTGTGGACATGGTGGTGTAGGTGGAAGAGGAGGAGGAATGAAGGAGGCAGGCAACAATTTTTTGTGTATTTTTTTCTTTCTTTCTTTAATTTTTTTTTATTATTTTTTTATTTGTTAACTTTTTTATTTTTTAATTCTCTGTGTGTCCTATAGCCATTTTTTGTGTGCAAATGGTATACTTCTCTACTCTGCCAATATAAGAAATAATTTTGAGCCAGGAGGAGGAGGACATGACGATGTAGGTGGAAGAGGCGGAGGAGGTAGCCAACTTTTTTTGTTTTAATTTTGTTTTTGTTTTTTTTTTCCTTTCTTTTTGTTTGTGGAGGCCCCAAAACATTGGGAAATGGCAAACAAAATTCACAAACTGAGCTGGAGTATAACAATGGCTGGGTGTGGCCAGTATACTTCTCTACTCTTCCCAAGTTATGGGAATTATCAGTCATATTAAGTATTGTTTTTCTGTGTCGCGGATGCAAAGGAGTTGTTTTGCACCCCAAAAAATGGATTTATGTCACCAACAAAATTAACAGACTGATTAACTATTCTATTTCTGTGTTACGGATGCAATGGAGGTGTTTTGTGCCCCTTAAAATGGCTATAGGTCACCGACAGAATTAACAGTCATATTAAGTATTGTTTTACTGTGTCACGGATGCAAAGGAGGTGTTTTGCACCACAAAAAATGGCTATAGGTCGCCAACAGAATTAACAGACTGATGAACTATTCTATTACAGTTGGATGCAAAGGAGGTGTTATGCACCCCAAAAAATGCCTATAGGTCACCCACAGAATTAACAGCATGTTTAAGTATTTTATTTCTGTGTCACTGGTGCAAAAGAGGTGTATTGAACCCATAAAAATGGCTACAGGTCACCCACAGAATTAGAAGCCCAATTAAGCATTGTATTTCTGTGTCACTGGTGCAAAGGAGATGCATTGCACCGATCAAAAATGCCTATAGGTGACCCACAGACTTCACAGCCACATTAAAAGCCTAACACTGCATCAGCATCCTGTCCCTACACTAGTTAGAGCAGAATGGCGGTGTAACATGTGATCCGTCATTTAAACATGCTGTGCCAGCCAATCATAGCCATGCCAATACTAGGCATGACTGCAATGGCTTCAAAGTGCCCACAGCTTAAAAGCTTGTTGATGGGCTGCTCTGCACGGTCAGAGTCAGCAACATGCAGAGAGAAGAGAAGCTGGATGTTTCTTATGACATATTCTCATCGATATTAGATGATGTGGAAAAGGAGGAAGAGCAGATGGCAGGAGAGGAGAAAGGCTACCACCTGTAGAGCAGGATAGTGCTGGGTTGGAGAAGTGGGTATGCCAGCATATTGGGCCCCCACCTAACCAGCCAAACCCCATACCAGCAACAGCCCCTGTTTAAAGGTGCATTAAAGGTGACATGCGACCATTAACAATGGAGACCTACTATACAGTGTGGTCTTTATTATTAAACGAAAGGCAGCTGCATGGCTACAATCTGCCCACAGCACAGCTGCTCCATGCAGCCATACTCTAAGGCACAGTGGCCTGGGTATATCTGATTTATAACAATTTGTGACGATTTAATTCGGAACTAATCAAATTTCTTGTGAAACTTTGGCGAAGCTGCCTATTTGAATTTTTCAAAACTTTGCTCATCTCTAGTCATAATTAGTGATGAGCAAAGTTTTGAAACATTCGATTTGGTTGATTCACCGAACTTCGAAAAAAAATGTTATTTGTTACAAATTAGTTAGTGACAAATCGCTATAAATAAGGTATACCTATATGTCACAGTTGTTGATTGAATGTATGATGCGGGCTGCTGCATTGAGCTCACTCCATAAGCGGGTGGGGGCTGTATCATACAGCAGACACCAGGCCACAATGACAGGGAGTGGCAATTAGGGTGAATGGTACAAAGGATGAAAAGATCCCATGTTCTAGCCCCTTAAGGGAGTTAAAAGTTGTCACTGTAAAAAAAAAAAAATAGTTTAAATCACCCTCTTCCCAATTTTATATATATATCTCACCTGGTTTGTCAGTTTAGCCAGGTGAGAACTGAAATCCAGAAGTGGTATAGCTTCTGCAAGGCATAGTTGCTGGAGCTAGTTTTGTTTAAAATATGGGCTGGATTTCTTTAGACTGGAAGACAGGTTGGAAGTGGGAGTCTTCCAGTCCACACCCCAGTCCATTACAGGTTTTCCTCTGGCCTGAAGAGATTGCAGGTGAGGCCAGCTGGGATAAATCAACCTGCAGTGTGTGAGTCTAGAGAGAGAGAGGGCCCCAGGGAACAGACCTGGAAAGGGCCAGTGTGGTCCCAGCCAGGAGGGCTGGGGGGGGCCACAAGGCTGAGGAAGCCTGGCAAAGAGAAAGGCTGAAGTCTGAAAGGTTGGAGCCTGTGGAAGCTCTGTGTAGTCTCAGCCAGGAGGGCTGAGGGACCACAAGGGTTAGTGTAGCCTAAAGTTTGGGGGCCCAGTGACGCCTGTGGTTAGAGGGTCACGCGGTCAGAGTCGGGAGGACTCCTGGACCATCTCCCCCCAAAGGTGCTGGTCAGGTCACAGCCAGGAGGCTGCTGGACCAGACAGCTGAGGAAGCCGCATCCAAAAGCTGTGTGTGAACGGCGTTTTTTCTAGATGAGCTAGAGAACCAGGTGTTTGTTTGGCTTTGTTTGTTTTCTGCTGAAGAGCAAAAATAAAGCTGTGTTGGACTTTAAAACCCCCGTGTGTTGGAAGAAGCCTGTGATGGCGACCCCCTGAGAGAGAGCGATTCCTTACAATATATATATTAATATTCGGTATTGCCTCATTCGAAAATGTCTGAACCATTAAAATGTTAATAAAAATTTCATGTGCGTTGATCATCGGAATTGCAAAAATAATTAAAACCACACAATTCACCATTTTTTTTGTCAGTTCATACCACAAAAATGGTACAATAAAATCTAAATTTCGTCCCGCAAAAAACAAGCCCTCATACAGCTCTGTAGACATATACACTGTCTGCAGAATTATTAGGCAAGTTGTATTTGAGAGGATTCTTTTTATTATTGAACAACAACTATGTTCTCAATCAACCCAAAAGACTCATAAATATCAAAGCGTAATATTTTTGGAAGTTGGAGTGGGGTTTTTTTTAGATTTGGCTATCTTAGGAGGATATCTGTTTGTGTATGTAACTAGTACTGTGCAGAATTATTAGGCAACTTAATAAAAACCAAATATATACCCATCTCACTTGTTTATTTTCACCAGGTAAACCAATATAACAACACAAAATTTAGAAATAAACATTTCTGACATTCATTCTGACGATCAACATTGCATGCAGCAGCCACCACAGCCTCCCAGACACTGTTCCGAGAGGTGTACTGTTTTCCCTCCCTCACATTTTATGAGGGACCACAGGTTCTCTATGGGGTGAAGATCAGGTGAACAAGGGGGCCACGTCATTATTTTTTCTTCTTTTAGACCTTTACTGGCCAGCCATGCTGTGGAGTATTTGGGTGCATGTGATGGAGCATTGTCCTGCATTAAAATCATGTTTTTCTTGAACGATACCGACTTCTTCCTGTACCACTGCTTGAAGAAGGTGTCTTCCAGAAACTGGCAGTAGGTCTGGGAGTTGAGCTTCACTCCATCCTCAACCTGAAAAGGTCCAACAAGTTCATCTTTGATGATACCAGCCCATACCAGTACCCCACCTCCACCTTGCTGGCGTCTGAGTCAGAGTGGAGCTCTCTGCCCTTAACTGATCCAGCCTCGGGCCCATCCATCTGGCCCATCAAGAGTCACTCTCATTTCATCAGTCCATAAATCCTTAGAAAAATCAATCTTAAGATATTTCTTGGCCCAGTCTTGACTTTTATCTTATGTTTCTTGTTCAAAGGTGGTCGTTTTTCAGCCTTCCTTACCTTGGCCATGTCTCTGAGTATCGCACACCTTGTGCTTTTTGATACTCCAATAACGTTGCAGCTCTGAAATATGGCAAAACTGGTGGCAAATGGCATCTTGGCAGCTTCACGCTTGATTTTCCTCAATTCATGGGCAGTTATTTTGCGCCTTTTTTTTCAACACGCTTCTTGCAACCCTGTTGGCTATTTGCCATGAAGCGCTTGATTGCTCGGTGATCACACTTCAAAAGTTTGGCAATTTCAAGACTGCTGCATCCCTCTGCAAGACATCTCACAATTTTTTTTACTTTTCAGAGTCCGTCAAATCTGTCTTCTGACCCATTTTGCCAAAGGAAAGGAAGTTGCCTAATAATTAAGCACACCTTATATAGGGTGTTGATGTCATTAGACCACACCCCTCCTCATTACAGAGATGCACATCACCTGATTTACTTAATTGGTAGTTGGCTATCAAGCCTATACAGCATGGAGTAGGACAACATGTATAAAAAGGATGATGCGATCAAAATACTCATTTGCCTAATAATTCTGCACACAGTGTAAAACAAAATCTAAAAAAAAGTTCTGGCTGTTAGAAAACGGTGATGGAAAAAAATTTAGATTTTTTTCAAAGGTTTTTTGTAGTAGATCAAAGAAAAATTCAAGTTTTGTATTACCTTATGCGTCTTGAGCCGCAGAATAAGGACATTATGACATTTTCAGCACACAGTGAACACAGTGATGTCAAAACCCCGAAAACCTTGGCGGAATGGTAGGGTCATTTTTCATTTTAACTCCTCAAAGAATTTCCCCCCCTCCCATTTTCCAGTAGCAGACATGGTAAATTGAATGGTGCTCTTAAATAGTACAACTTATCCCCCCAAAAATAAGTCCTCATATGGCCATATGAATGTAAAATTTAAAAAAGTTATGGCTATTGAAACACTGGGAGGAAAAAATGAAAATGCAAAGACAAAAATGGGGTTAGTAACATAGTTTAGTAACATAGTTTACAAGGCCAAAAAAAGACATCTGTCCATCCAGTTCGGCCTGTTTTCCTATAAGTTGATCCAGAGGAAGGCAAAAAAACCCTGTGAGGTAGAAGCCAGTTTTCCCCACTTTAGGGAAAAAAATTCCTTCCCGACTCCAATCAGGCAATCAGAATTACTCCCTGGATCAACGACCCCTCTCTAGTAACTATAACCTGTAATATTATTACGCTCCAAAAATACATCCAGGCCTCTCTTGAACTCTTTTAGTGAACTTACCATCACCACCTCCTCAGGCAGAGAGTTCCATAGTCTCACTGCTCTTACCGTAAAGAATCCTCTTCTATGTTTGTGTACAAACCTTCTTTCCTCCAGACGCAGAGGATGGCCCCTCGTCACAGTCACAGTCCTGGGGATAAATAGATCGTGGGAGAGATCTCTGTACTGACCTCTGATATATTTATACATAGTTATTAGATCTCCCCTCAGTCGTCTTTTTTCTAAAGTGAATAACCCTAATTTTGATAATCTTTCTGGGTACTGTAGTCCACCCATTCCAGTTATTACTTTAGTTGCCCTCCTCTGAACCCTCTCCAGCTCTGCTATGTCTGCCTTGTTCACAGGAGTCCAGAACTGTACACAGTACTCCATGTGTGGTCTGACTAGTGATTTGTAAAGTGGCAGGACTATGTTCTCATCACGGGCATCTATGCCTCTTTTGATGCAACCCATTATCTTATTGGCCTTGGCAGCAGCTGTCTGACACTGGTTTCTGCAGCTTAGATTTCTGTTCACTAAATTCCTAGGTCCTTTTCTATGTCAGAGTTACCCAATATTTTACCATTCAGTATGTACTGGTGACTTGCATTATTCCTTCCCATATGCATAACTTTACATTTGTCAGTGTTAAACCTCATCTGCCACTTCTCTGCCCAAGCCTCCAGTCTATCCAGATCCATCTGTAGCAGTGTACTGTCCTCTTCTGTGTTAATTACTTTACACAGTTTAGTGTCATCTGCAAAAATTGATATTTTACTGTGCAAGCCTTCTACAAGATCATTAATAAATATATTGAAGAGAATAGGGCCCAATACTGACCCCTGTGGTACCCCACTAGTTACAGTGACCCAATCTGAGTATGTACCATTAATAACCACCCTCTGTTTTCTATCACTGAGCCAGTTACTTACCCACATACAGACATTTTCTCCCAGGCCAAGCATTCTCATCTTATATACTAACCTTTTATGTGGTACAGTGTCAAATGCTTTGGAGAAGTCCAGATATACGACATCCATTGATTCGCTGCGGTCCAGTCTAGAACTTACCTCCTCATAGAAACTGATTAAATTGGTTTGACATGACCGATCCCTCATGAAGCCATGCTGATATGGAGTAATTTGCTTATTTTCATTGAGGTACTCCAAGATAGCATCTCTTAGAAAACCCTCAAACAGTTTACCCACGACTGATGTTAAACTTACCGGCCTATAGTTCCCGGGCTCTGTTTTTGGACCCTTTTTGAATATTGGCACCACATTTGCTATGCGCCAATCCTGTGGAACACTCCCTGTCAGTATAGAGTCCTTAAATATCAGAAATAAGGGTCTGGCGATGACATTACTTAATTCTCTTAGGATACGGGGGTGTATGCCATCCGGTCCTAGCGATTTGTCTATTTTAAGCAGCTCTACTTCTTCCTGGGTCAGACAGGGCACTTTTAATGGGGAATTTACTTTTATATTCTGCATTTCATCTGACAGTTTATTTTCCTCAGTGAATACAGTGGAGAAAAAGATATTTAGTAGCTTTGCTTTCTCCTCATCGCTCTCTGCAACTCCCCCCTCATTACTCTGTAAGGGGCCGACACCTTCAGGTTTATACTTATTACCATTTATATAATTAAAGAACATTTTAGGGTTAGTTTTACTTTCTTTGGCGATTAATCTCTCGGTCTCTAGTTTGGCTGTTTTTATGTGTCTTTTACATATTCTATTTTTTTCCTTGTAGTTTTTCAATGCTTCCTCGCTCCCCTCCTGTTTTAGTGATTTAAATGCTTTCTGTTTGTCATTTATTGCTTTCTTTACAGTTCTGTTTATCCACATTGGTTTTTTTCTTGTTCCTTAACCTTTTATTCCCATAAGGTATGTACCTCTCACAATTAGATATTAGGATGCTTTTAAAAATATCCCATTTTGTGGCTGTATTTTTATTTTTGAGGACTTTGTCCCAGTTAGTTAGGCCTATGGCCTCTCTTAGTTGGCTAAATTTAGCTTTTTTGAAGTTAGGTATTTTTGTTCCTCCCTGAAGAAACGCTCTTTTGAATGACAATTGGAAGGTTATTATATTATGGTCACTATTTCCCAGGTGTCCCCCGACCTGCACATCTGTTGTTCTGTCAGGTCTATTGGTTAATACTAAGTCCAGAATGGCCGTCCCTCTAGTCGGGTCCTGAACCAGTTGGGTTGTACTATATGCTCTGAAAACAATACAAACAGTGAAAAACTTTCAAAAACAGACTGAGAATAAATATAAAAATGTACACATTAAAGTTGTAAATGGTCAAAGTGGTCAAATGGAAAACTAGTGAACGAGCAGAAATTATTTTTTAGCACTGTAGACATTAATCCCTTTAAAAAAAAGAACGATTTCTATATTTCAAGTGTATAATCGAAAACTATACAAATATATACTATGAACCGAATTGTATTTCGCTTTAAACATGTATTACGGTTAATACCAGATGGCTGAACATGGTGGATGGATCAAACATGGTGGATGGATCAAACATATCCCACGAATAATGTAAAAAATGATAATCAGACATCATATAGTGCATTACAACCTCTTTCTAACAAAGCCAGAACCAGCCCTGTACCTCACATGGATCCAGACATCTCCACATTCATTGCTCTGCTAGATTTATATTAAGCTGACAGCTCATGGGGAGTGTCTTCTCTGCTGCAGCTCGGGGGGGCGTGTCTCAGCTCTCCCTATCACAACTCAGGAGGCAGCTGAAAGATGAAACTGAGCATGTGCGGCCTTCTCAGTGAGCATTTCAAAGAAATAAGAAATTAAGTGGCACTATACAGATACATTTTACTGAATAACTCAGTATCTATACAGATTTTTTAATTACATGCAATTACAAAAGTATTCAGATCCAGGTGCTGGTTTGAAAACTGTAGAATATTTTTCGTGGGACAACCCCTTTAAGGCTACATGCACACAACCGTTGTGTTTCGCGGATCCGCATATTGTGGATCCGCAAAACACTGATACCGGCCTATGTGCGTTCCGCAATTTGTGGACCGCACATGCCGCTGCTATCATAGAAATGCCTATTCTTGTCCGCAATTGCCGTGGTGGTCCTGGTGTCAGACCTCCGCCTATCTGATATTTATGACGTATCCTGACATTAGGCCATCAATATCTGAATCTTGAAAAGCCCTTAACCTTCTGATATTTGAATTGCCTCATTAAAGAAATAACAAGATTAGTATCAAAGTGGTGGATTCAGTGGCCCAAAGATTCTCAGCTGTTACCCAAACTTGGGCCTCACCAGTTTTTTACCTTTACCCTGCCTTGCTGTTTCTTTTGTATATGCTCCACACTCCTGATGCATGAAATGTATCCATAGGTCTCGATTAATGAGAAGGATGCCAACAGAGTGTTTTTTTTGGCCTCCATCAAGCCTATTTTATTTCGTCATTTTTAATTCTGCTTTGAATATCGCAGTCTGATTTGCCATTCCATACTGGATACCAGTTAAAAAGTATACTGTATATTTTTTCTCTAACTTGGGAGCATATATACACATATACTGTACATCTATTTATGCAATATACATACATAATACATATACATTTAAATATACACTATTAAGGGTGTATTTACACAGCTGTGTCCATTTTGTGGACTGCAAAGCACAGATTCTCAGAACACAGGCGCCCCATATGCGATGAGGACCCATTGATTAGCAAAATGCAGCCAAAGATAGAACATGTCCTATCTTTTGCAGTGCAGCGGCATGGATCTGGAAGCATACATTGTACATTGCTGCAAAAAAAGAGATGTATAGCATACAGCAGCAAACACATTTCACATCAATAATGCAAATTATAACCATATTACTGAAGGCATTACTGCATCAGTGTCTAGTTCAAAAGACATTTCATATTGCTGCAAAAATATTGCATTGACACATGTTTTTTAGTGAAGGGTCGGTATTAGTGCATCACAATTTGTAGTTCAAACATATTTCACTGAAAAAATTGCCTCTGGCCACCTGAGGATCTGGGGCATTGTATTAATCAGCTTTTTTCCATTTTTAATTATGGCATTATGTCAGTGGCCTTTTATCTAGTTATATTAATTAGTTAGAAAATATTTTTAAGCAAAGTCCAACTTTTAAATTAGTTACACTACTGAGCTTAGAACGTAAGTCATATTTATATGGTAAATACAAATAAATATTTAATACAGCATAAAATCTCTTGAGCACAGATGAGGAGTTTATACATATTACATATGATTAATAATTAAAGCACAGGGTAGGCACTTGTACTAAGAAATAGAATAGGATCCAGTGCACGTATCACATACATATTAGTATTGTTGTCACACAGAGACAAGAAATCTATTTTTACATTTTTCCAGAAATATTTGACGTTACATACTATGGACACCTTCGGGGTATTTTTTTTTATTATTATTATCGCATTCTACTCATTTTGCGCTAAAAATAATTTTCTCAATTGGTATTTATTAAAAATTTTCAGTAGTTTTCTCTTTGCAGCTGACAGTTTTTGTCTATATACACATATACAGATATACATATATACATACACACATATACATCTATTTATGCAATATACATACATAATACATATACATTTAAATATACACTACTAAGGGTGTATTTACACATCTGTGTCCAGTTTGTGGACTGCAAAGCACAGATTCTCAGAACATTTTTACATTTTTCCAGAAAAATTTGATGTTAAATACTATGGACACACCTTCACGGTATTTTTTTATTATTATCGCATTCTGCTCATTTTGGGCTAAAAATCATTTACTCAATTGGTATTTATTAAAAATTTTCAGTAGTTTTCTCTTTGCAGCTGACAGTTTTTGTCTATTTGAAGGCTATTGCTTTCTGTTTACACCCTGGCAGCTCAATCTGTAGCCCTTATCTCTGAACTTCTGACATCTCATAAACATACAATTAAAGGCAGATTTACAGAGCACAATTGTCAGGAGGGTAGTTGGGAATGAACTACAAAAGCTTGTTCCTGATAGTATGCCCTTCTGTAAGTATGCCATCAATAACATGATGAATGACCAAAAAACGTGTTCATTGGGTGAATTCATTGTTGATGGCGCACATTAAATGATTGTTTATGGCCAGCAGCTTGAGCTATGTAAACAATGATATAATGAATCTGTATGAGCATGAGCACTGGCAGTAACTATCACTTGTTCCCATACGGTGGAGGTTATCACTGCATGTAGCAGCAAGATGGCTCAGTGGTTAGCACTGATGCCTTGCAGCTGTTGGGTCATAGGTTTGAATCCAATTATCTGACCGATGGCATCATCTGCATGGAGTTTGTATGTTTTTTCTGTGTTTGCATGGCTTACCTCCAGGTACTACAATTCCCTCCCACACTCCAAAGACATACTGATAGGGAACTGAGCCCCATTGGTGATAGCAAGCCATGATAATGTATGTAAAGCTCTGCACAATATGTCAGCGCTATATAAGTGAGTAAAATAAATATAAATTCAACTCTTCACCTCCACTGAAGGCAGGCCGATCCCTTTCTAATTGACCACTTAACATGTAAATGTGCCTTAACCCATATTGTTAGCAGTTTGATAAGAATTGAGCTTTGATGAGTGTTTATTAGTTGTGTTCAAAGATAAGGGATACACATCCAGCCTTTAGCATTGCTGTCTGATGGAACTCAATATAAAAAAAGGAGGCAATAATGTACAAAGCTGCAGCATCTGAAAATCTACTCCCCTATTTTGGCCACAAGTGAATATACTTGTTCTTTCAGGATAAGTTGCTACAAAATTGCTGCAAAAATGTGCAATATACAATGGACCCACATATCTAAATGGAGAATGTAAAGATTTATGCTCATCCTACAGAAACAACCTCATTCACGGGTATGGAACAGAATGATTATCAATTCCAATTGGAAACATGTGAATATACCTTTTTGAACCACTTTTATTTCTGTCTATTTGTGTCAAGAAAAAACAGAGTATTGCTTCATAACATGCTAGCAAAACAGTTGTCAACACAACCACTGCATGGCAGCACATAGACACAAATAGAATAGACATCTAGTGACACAATAACAGGAAATCAGCTAGTCATCTCACAGCAACATATCTCAGGTATTTTGAGACAAGAGGAAAACTAAGTGAATGTGTCTAATTATTTTCAACATTTGAACTGGTAGCCAACTATTGGCCAAATGTTTATTTGCCAGTAACCAGTGGCCAAATATTTATTTTCCTGCTTTTTCCGGTGTCTTATGTAGGGGAAGATTCAAGTAATATCAACAAACCAATTTAACCAGTCTCACATTGAAATTATGAGTTGCTGAATTCATTTAAACAACAAAACTCTGGAATAATGTGTCTCTCTAAATTTCTTTGTCATGTTTGTAAGTGATGGAAGATGTGCAATCAATCATCCCAACTCTTCTTTATCTATTACACAGTCAGTTTGGTTTTCACAGTAATCTTTTTGGATAACATAAATTCTAGTCTCATATTTTTGCATCTAGAATGAGTACAGTGTATTTGCCTTGTCATCTTATACATCCATTCAAGATAAGTTGACTCTCAGCGGAAAACTTTTAGTAGGTGAATGCAATGCATCATTCACGTGATAAATAAGAGATACTACTGGTGAAGAATAGATTTACTGTTTCCAATAAGTCTAAAATGTTCTCCACGGATAGAGGTTATTTGTATCAGGGGCTTGAAATATTAGCACTCGTCTAGACTAAGTAGTCTTTTGGGCTTTTTCTAATATTCACTTCATAGTTGATGAGCTGGTGCTGTTCCGAATCCTGCTGAAGCTTTGCAGAGAAGTAGATCTGTTTTTCATGTCATCTGTAAGCAGTGGAAACAAGAAATGTGCTCAGCCACAGCAGAACAACTGTATGTAACGAAACAGAATGAGCAAGCCCATAAGGGCAGATAACAGAGAAATGTTGGACCATCATTCATATTGATATATTATTTTATTGAGAACTGAACAATTAATAACCCTTTGCCAAAAGTGAGGAACATTGATGCCAAGTTGAGAGCTGCTATAATTATTTCTTGCCGCAGTACATTTCCCAAAATTCCTCTTCTCCCAGGTGCTCTGTCAGAAAAGTGCAAGCCATCAATAATGTATGGGTGATGGATCCAAAAGGTTACAGCTTACATGGTTTAAAAAGTAACTTGAATTGTATGAAGATATTAAAAAAAGGTAAAATTGAAAGACAAGAAACATTATTAAAGGGATTTTCTGTTTTTATTTTCCATTTTTTTTAAAGGAGAGGAAAGGGTGAATATAAGGAAGTATTACTTATCCCACTGATTCCTCATTGACACTGGTTGAGACAGGACACCATGGTGAGTATTAACATAGTAACATAGTTTGTAAGGCCAAAGACATCTGTCCATCCAGTTCAGCCTGTGTCTACAAGTTGATCCAGAGGAAGGCAAAAAACCCCTGTGAGGTAGAAGCCAATTTTCCTCACTTTAGGGGGAAAAATTCCTTCCCGACTCCAATTAGGCAATCAGAATAACTCCCTGGATCAACGACCCCTCTCTAGTAGCTATAACCTGTAATATTATTACCTTCCAGAAATACATCCAGGCCCTTCTTGAACTCTTTTAGTGAACTCACCATCACCACCTCCTCAGGCAGAGGGTTCCATAGTCTCACTGCTCTTACCGTAAAGAATCCTCTTCTATGTTTGTGTACAAACCTTCTTTCCTCCAGATGCAGAGGATGTCCCCTCGTCACAGTCACAGTCCTGGGGATAAATAGATCGTGGGAGAGATCTCTCTACTGACCCGATATATTTATACATAGTTATTAGATCTCCCCTCAGTCGTCTTTTTTATAAAGTGAATAACCCTAATTTTGATAATATTTCTGGGTACTGTAGTCCACCCATTCCAGTTATTACTTTAGTTGCCCTCCTCTGAACCCTCTCCAGCTCTGCTATGTCTGTCTTGTTCACAGGAGCCCAGAACTGTACACAGTACTCCATGTGTGGTCTGACTAGTGATTTGTAAAGTGGCAGGACTATGTTCTCATCACGGGCATCTATGCTCCTTTTGATGCAACCCATTAACTTATTGGCCTTGGCAGCAGCTGTCTGGCACTGGCTTCTACAGCTTAGTTTGCTGTTCACTAAAATTCCTAGGTCCTTTTCCATGTCAGAGTTACCCAATGCTTTACTATTTAGTATGTACTGGTAACTTGCATTATTAGCAGAATAATCCCAGAATAAGCTTTGCATGATTCACTCAGGTTTATGCTTTATTGTGTTTCATCAGATACAGTGTCAGGACACATTTTGGCCCATCTGGCCTTCTTCTCAGTTAAAGAAGGCTGAATGGGTCGAAATGCGTCCTGGCACTGTATTTGATGAAACATAATAAAGCATAACCCTGATTGAATCATACAGTGCTTGCCAGGATACTTCTGCTACTAACTTGGGGGGCGCACCTTCCCGCTGCAGCGCAAACACTGGATCAAATGCTGACCACTTTGTTATACACCACTGTGACCACTGACTGGGTGAAAAGACATCTCCTGCTGTTTCCTGTGTGGTAACCTGGGAGCAGGAAGTGGAGAGCAATGGGGACCAGAGCAGCATCCAAAGGCAGTGACAAGGGATCGCTAATGTGAGTAATGATTCTTTTTTTTTTTAATTTTACCCTTTCTGACATGTTAAAAAAATAAAATAAAAATCTGCTCTATAGAAATACCCCTTTAAAGATTCTAAATTGTTTTTTTTTTCTTTCATTAAAACTTTAAGGGGGTGGCCCCTTTCTACAAATAATTACTAAAAGACCCTAAATTGTGTAATATGTCAATTACATCTGTAAATTACCTTATACAGTACCCCTGTCACTCAGCAGAAGCCTGGCATTTGACCATTTATGGGCAAGTAATACAATGCAAAACTCCTTTGCCAAGTCCATAGGGTGCATCATGGAGTAGTCATGTAATTTAGCCATGTGTCTGCTTTTTTGACTGTGCTTCTTTAGCAGGACACCAGCTATGTGAAGGAGTTATACAAACAAGATGGTAGAAATATTTAAACGAAGACTCCTTTGAAGAAAAACTCTGTAAACACAGATACGTTTGTCCAGAGTCTAAGGGAGCTGTGCATGACAAAGAAATTGAAGCAAAAGAGAGAATGGCAGTAATACGTTGCCTCCTCATGTTGCAATAGACATATATACAGAAACAATCTATCCAGGATCTTTTGGGGTAAATCCACATGTAACGTAAAATCAGTGTAAAAATCAGCCACAGATTTTGCTGCTGATCTTTGTCAAATCCGCCTCTAAACCTGCATAAGTTTCATATGGTATGTATATATTTGTCCTGAATGTTCCTGTGGATTTTCTGCAGTTTTCCACCCAACACATAGCAGAGAGTGAAATCTGAAGTGGAAATTGACATGCATAAAACTGACATGCCATTCATCTAAAATCACCTGTTGACCATAGCAGAAAATATGCAGCATATACTGTATGTTCTGTGTGATACCCCTAACAATTTATGGTAAAGGTGCAGCCGTTTCCCTTTGGGAAATTGTCTTAGTGCTTGCAAGTAGAGATGAGCAAGCATGCTCGGCTGAGCATGCTCAGCTGAGCATGCTCGGGAGCAATTTTCGAGTAGTAGCGTACGCATCTTCTAATCTGTACGCTAATGCGTACACATCTTGTAATTTGTACGCATTAGCGTACAAATTTATAAGATGCGTACGCATTAGTGTACAGATTAGAAGATGCGTATGCATTAGTGTACAGATTATAAAATGCGTACGCTACTACTCGAAAATTGCTCCCGAGCATGCTCGGCCGGGCATGCTCGCTCATCTCTACTTGCAAGTACATTATTGTTTCTGGTCAGCAGATTGTGCTGCCTAAACAGTGATCTTCTGCCCAGAAACAATGATTCTGTATGAGGATGAGCGATCACCAGGGGCGTTGCTAGGGTCTCAAAAGATCCGGGGCCCAATCCCCGATGAATATGGCCCAATTCTCTAAGTCGACCACCTGCACCCCTTCCGCAGCAGCAGTTACCTTTCACATCCAGCGCCTCCAGGTGATGTCTCCTCTGATGTAGTTCTTCTCTGTCATCATCTTCGGTCCGGACAACTTCTCTCATCCGCCTCGTCTCTGCAGAGCGTGACACACAGACATCTTAGCGTCCTCATATTTCATCAACTCCCAACCTGGAGCCCCCACAGTGTTATCCTGCTGATCGCTGTGCCCCCCAAAACTTTCAAATACTATCCTGGAGAAATAATAGTGCCCCCCATAATAATAGTCCTACCAGTAGTAATTCCCTCATTAGTAACACTGCACCCTACAGTGCCCCCAACAATGATTATGCTCCCTAACAGTGCTCCCATCAGTAGAAGAGCCCTCCAGTATTTATAATACCCTCACAGATACCCTAGTAGAAATAAAGCCCTCCATTTGTTCTCCCAGTGGTAATAAAGCTCTCTACAGACCCCTCAGTAGTAATAAGATCCCCATAGTGCTCTTAGTAGAAATAAGTTGGATAAATACTGGGGCACTGTAGGGGTATTATAAATACAGGGGACATTATAGATGTTCTTATTACTACTGGGGCCTATAGAGGCCCCAGTAGTAATAAGAACATCTATAATGTCCCCTGGATTTATAATACCCCTACAGTGCCCCAGTATTTATATTGCCCCCTCCTGTTATAATGCTTGCCCTGAAGTGCCCCCAGTATTTATACTGCCCCCTACTGTTATAATGCGCCCTGTAGTTATATTCCTCCCTTTACTGCCCTCAGCAATTATGATTCCCCAGCCCCTCCTCCATACAGTCCCATGTAAATAAAATTATTTTTCCTCCCTCCGCCGTAGAGTCCTATGTAAATTACATCACTCCCCTCCCTTCAGCCCCTCCAACATACAGTCCCATGTAAATAACATTACTCTCCTCCCTTCGACTCTTCCAATATACAGTCCCATATAAATAACATCACTCCCTCCGCAGCCGGCTTCAACATTCAGTCCCATGTAAATAACATCCCTCATTTCAACCCTAACATACAGTCCCAGTTAAATAACTACAACTCCTAGCATTACTCTGCCTTCACTTACCTCTCCTTATAGCAGACATCAGCAGAGCTTCTTCCCCTAAAGTTTCTTCACTCTTCACTGTTGAGCCTCTCCTGCACTGGTCACATGATGACATGTGATCAGTGACATCATCGCAGGTCCTTCTCAGCTACTGCACCGATCACATGACCTGGGATGTCACCACAGGTCCTACACCTCGTTAAGTGCTTTAGATTCGATTGTATTGCCGTCCTGAGGATGGCAATACAATTGTATCTAGCTAGCAGGCAGGACATTCGGGGCCTGGGAGGAAACATCAGGGGCCCAGGCCCCGTTTTATCCTAGAAACGCCCCTGGCAATCACAATAGCAGTGCTTCACCTCCCGATAATTGGCTTCTCCTTGTCCCATCTAAATCGACTTTAACACATCTTGTCACTTGCACTGTGTACACTGGGGACAATGTCCTCAGTTTTCTCCTTATCATCAAAAGGCAGGATTACAATGAAAGGCATTACAGTAAAGTTGGAGGCAAATACCACAAGATCACTCCAGTGAATATAGGTGAGGGAGACAACTCAAGTCCTTTTCTATGCTGACCTCTGCCTATAACACAGAGCATGCTAACACTTGACAGGAGCTGGGGTCAGACAGGTGCAGGGCCAGACTAGGACATAAAATCAGCCGTAGCATATTTCAGAACACGGGCCCACTGCAGGCTTATTATAACCAGTATACACTGAGTTTATGGGGCTCTCCTTTTATGGTAACTTTATTAACTGTTAATGTTTTTGTCATTTTATGTCTTTATTCTTACAGGCATTTTCCCAGGTATGCCACCACTTTCCAATTGGTGGGTTTTTGACTGCCAGTAACCCAACTCTGAGAATTAAAGGGGTTGTCCGAGTTATTTTTTTGTTCTTTATATGTTTCTAACTTGTCAGGTATAACAACTTTCCCATATACTTTGTGTTTCTAAAGCTGCTGGTTTCTCAGAGTTGACTGAGGGTCACATGACCTGTGATGTCACCTTATCTCCCTGGTCTGTGATGTTTCGTTCACAAGCCTCAGAGTTCAGATAAGAGTCTGTACACGAGACGTCACTGGCCACGCCCCCTTCCTTTGCCGGCTGCTATCTGCTCTCCCTGGTTTCCTTCAGATAAAACATTAACCCCTTCAGCCAGAACACACTGAGGGCTGAAGGCTTTAGAACAAACAGTAGCTGCAGCAGTGAGAGGAGACAAATGCTGGGCAAGGAGCTATAGAGGAAGAGAACAGGTAGGGAGAATTTCCTGTGTGTATCAGCATTGTCATTGTACAGCTGGGACTTGTAGTCCTACACATACAACATGCTGCTGAGTATTCCAGCAGGCAGACATGTCACTCAGCACTTGTATTCATTCCCTTTGCAGAGAGGGGGGGAGAAGGGGGAGGGGCTAAGATTGTTGTTATTGCATGTAAACAAAGACCAGAAGAGAACCAGGGAAATGAGGAAATATGGATTTTTTTTGCCTAAAACTTGCTTAACTTAGTTATATATTGCTGCCCATCAGATTTACAGTGCTATATATTTTTTTTTCATAACTCGGACAACCCCTTTAAGGTGCTGTGGTGCTGGTTTAGCATTACATCTCTTAATACTCAAGACTGTATTCTTCTTCTCCAAGGACTCTGCTGTGAAGTACTGCTCCCAGAGGCAGATTTGGCATCGATACAGGTTAAATAGCAGTAGCATGTCCACATAACTAGAAGATGCAGAGGATGCATTAGACTAGATCATAAAACATACAGTGGATATACAAAGATAGTGGTGGAGACCACTTATTATATATTTAGGAAAACAAGAAAAAGGTGACTCCTAAAACTGATCTTTATTAATTAATCTAAAAGCTTAATAGCAAATGTCATCAAACCTTAGGTAGGTGCAATGGGTAGGGCAGGTACATATGGGCTGTATATATGTACATATGGGTGACTCCCTGAAGGTGAGAGTGCCCTGTCCCCGAACCTAACCTATGTATCCCTATAACACCCTAACAGTGTAAGGGGAACACATAGTTAATTATATCACCCACACCTCCAACGCGTTTCGCCCAGCTCTGTGGGCTCCTCAGGGGGTGATACCAAGGGTAAATGTACAAGAAGAAGGGAAACAAATGTTTCACACTTTGTGGATAATACACACATGCCACATAGGTTGATGTATGTGAATACTTGCCCCCGCCAAAGAAGCGATCCCTGGGATGATGCCGCCTGTTCCCCGCCAAAGATGCGATCTCTGGGATGATGCCACGATAAGGGCTGAAGGGTAAACATATGATCCCATGTGGCGCCGATGCATTAGACTAGGCCCCAAAATAAATTCATGTACACCAGAGTGCAAAATTAATTCAGACCCCAGACCAGACTGATGTACTTACTTATCCTTCTTACCATTGCCTCTTCATCTCCATACCATATTGTGATTCCGGTCAGTGTCACAACCCATGCACAGTGACACCTGGGGCTGTAGAATAACTGGGAGTTAAAAGGGTAAGTGTTGTGTTAACATTTATCACTGTCCTGTACACGCCAGATGCTTAATTTTGCTTGACTATCAAAATTAGACATTTGATGAAGTCCTTGTTGCTGTTGGAGTGACCTGTTGAAAGGTCAAATTAGGTGTAGACTGTGATACGCAGTCCACAAAACTGAAGGTATATAAGTCATAGCTAGCTAATCAAGTACGTATTTGTTGGTGCTGGCTAAGTGTAGAAGAGTTCATAGGGCTCATCCTTAGGAGTGGAGCTTCCAGAAAGGTATTCACTGCCAAGGAACAGGAGGTATGGAACTTCATGCTCTGGCAGCGCAAAGTTCAGAGAACCTGACTCCGGTGAAGGATGCTGCTTGTTGCAGCAGGGTCCATACCTCTGAAGAGTTGAGCCAATTATTAGATGGTCTTTTTCGTTGCTAGTGTGGAATCCATGGAGTGGGCAGCCATTTTTAAAATTTTTTCGTTGTGGCAGCAGAACAGGGTGTCTGTATGTGTTAGCCTGGCAAAAAAAAGGAGCCCATGGAGTAGCCTGTCCTATTGTAGGCCTGGGTAAGTGTTGGTTAAACTGGAAAATGGTGATGCCACTAGACCAGACATGTCAGGCTCTTAGCTACAGCACCACCATCCACCATCACTGACATGTGCATAGTAGAATTGCCAGGAAGGCAGTACAGCCCTGAGCAGATGGCTTTTACCATTGTTTTTTGCTACTAATATGAATAACTTTCACTGCTGAGAACACTCCGCTATACAGTATATTCAGTTCACTGAATAGACTCCAGGAATCTAGAAAACTGTGAACTTGGGTTACTAAAACAATACCTCCTTATAATTTAAGAAAAAAGAAACACAGACATAATTTTTTTTATGGCATGTGGGGATGGCTACAGAGTCATTAGCTTTAAAAGAACCTAATCCAAGTCACATCAGCTAACGTAAATTGCAGATTTAACTTTGAGGGGATCACCAGAACTTCAGGTCTCTGTTTTCACATTGAGCATGTCCTAGATGACCAGTATGTGACATCTAAGCAGTGTCATACTGGGGTGCCTAGGGCCCACCAGTAACATTTATTTTTTGGGCCCACGGTACAGATACATTCAAATATGTGTCAAAGGAAAATACATAAATTGCAGCCGCACACCGCTACCAGATAAAGCACAAAATGCCACAGTGATAGAATATTCCAAAGCTCATGCTATGCTTGTTTAATAAATTAGAGACTCTTGGCAAATACATTTTGTACAAAATTATCTGAGCCCATTCACCACAATCGTCAAGGTGGTCTCTGCAGAATGGGAACCTAACATTTTGTCCTACCTGTTACGTGCCAGTCTTGGCTTCCATATAATCAGGGGGTGTTTTGTTCCACATGCATGTAATGTCCACTTGCCTTTTGCCATTTCTGGTACTACAAAGGCCTCCCCTAGTTCAGGAGTGCAGACACTAACATGCATGCCGAATCACTCGGCTTTATAGTTGCACTGATTAAAAACCACCTGTGGGGCAAATGGGCTGGTCAGTGGCATTTTGTGCTTTATCTGGTAGCGGTGTGCGGCTGCAATTTATGTACATTCAAATATGACCTGCTCACACAGCAGCAAGATGCTGCCAGATGATTGTGGGGGATCCCATGGAATAATGGGGTCCCTGCAGCAACTTTGAGAAGGTAGGTCCTGGGGAAAAGAGCATACTGTCTAGCTTTCCTCTATACTTAGAAGTCATCTCAGCTATGATCATGTCTATAATAATAAAATGGGGAGTTTCTTTAATAATCTATCAGGTTTTTTATATGAGGAGCTGTACATGAATATATGTATGTAGTGCAGTAAGTCTACTGTGTTATGTGCCACTTGTGCAGGGGGTGGGAGACCTTGCTCAGGGGCCTTCCAGGGGATTCATTTGTACCCCTGTGGGCCAGTCTGAGCCTGCATCTAAGTAACTGTGAGTAAGCAATACATTGTCAAAAGAAGTACAGAGAATAAATTACAGAGCAAAAAAACAAAGGAAGGCAGTCAAAGAATCCAATGGGACACACAGGTGGTCAAAGAATCCAACTATTCCTATGTGTGGCCTAATGATTATTCACTAACCCCCCAGCCCTTCCCCCCAAACCTCTATCCCTGTCAATCAACAAACTAATCCCAAGTAGTTCAAACCAATTAGGAGTCTTAATTCTTAGTTTGGTTGAAGCAGACCATTTAAAATTTTGCAATCAGATTTAGCCTAATTCATTGATTATATCTCTTGACTGTGCAGAAACAGAGGCTACTGTATTGGTATAGAGAAGGTATGTTAGTCATTTCTTCAATTATATATATTTTATACATTAAAATTGTATGATTTCATTTCCTATAGATAATGAACTATGATGCAATACACCTATAAAATAATTATTTACTCTTCTAGAGATACTATACAAGCATGCAAAATATAAATGACCCACATTTACTTCTCCACAAAGGATATTCACTCTGCTAAATATTACTCATTTACATTAAAAATTAAACAGATCTAAACAATCTCGTCTAGTAGCTCTGGTTCCAGTAAATAAGACACTTAGCACAACACTCTGATATTAGGCAGTCTTTTACAGCAGTGGTTTACTGTATTTTTCCGACAGAATGCAGTAAAGCTGTCACTGGATTATGTCAGAGGTTTTGAGGGAAGGTCATGGATCATTTTATTTATTGGAGTTTTCGACTAACATTGATATTAAAGTTGACCCCCTGTGCTGGGAAAGGAACTATGTTGGATGCGGTCTAATGGGTAAAGTATACCATTCCTCTTAGGGCTTGAACAATTTAATTGATCTGTACCACTGTGTGTTGGCTCCAACATATTTGTTAAATGAAATGATGCATGTAACATTGCTACACTTTATGGTATTATCCAAAACAGCTAAATATTATTATTACTATTTTTATTGTTATTTTGTAAAATTGCTTAAAGGGGTTTTCCAAGATTACTGTGGTTTTTAACAGATATGCTCATGTAGTTGCTTAACTGATGCACATCTTCCCCATGTTTTTTTTTTTTTCAATTTAGACTCTCCTGCCCCATTCTCTACATGTAAACAAATCACTTAAGGTTGTGTACAACCGATAAGCAGCACTTCTTGTTCCTGTATCCAACCAAACCCATGATGCACTTCTCCTTTCTCTGCCACAGCTCAAGCACCGCCCCTAACAATGCCTAGCTAATTTATAGCTCCTCCCACCCAGTTAGTTTCATAGATACACATCTATCACTACCCTGGTTGCTGCTTTGACATGCCCATGGATATAACATCACAGGAAATAACACCTGCATGCTCATGGTCAGGTGACCGCAGCCCAGAACAGAAGATAGGAGTAATAAAGGAAAACAGAATACATTTCAAAATTACAGCTACCTTCATAAATGGTTATTTTAAAGGACATTGATGCAAACTCGAAACCCCTTTAAGGTCTAGTGAGGCATTGTATGCTTTATTGTACAATATAGAAACATAATTCATAAAGATAAGCAACATCTATGGATATACTGTCAGGAGACTCAAGCCTACGTACGCATTCAGATATACATGTAAAGATATAGATGTATCAATAGGCAACTTTACAGGCAACACGCTACTCAGCTTCAATATCACGCACAATTTTTGCTGCACGCATAAATCCAATGTGTGAGTATGCAATATGTGCTTTATGGGTAAGTAGCATGTGTGTAATATTTGATTGCACTGTTTTTTGTTTTTTCGGTTGTTATGCGTCCCTAGTAACTACTTTTGCAACAAAGTTGAGTCATCCAAACTTCTCAAGTAAATCTAGTAAAGGGACAGCACTCTGTTAATTCAATCCAATAGTTTGTGGTTTTATTTGTAATCCACACCCAGTACACACTCATTTATACACAAGTAGCAGCTTTTAGAGCATAAGTTTAGTGTTCTTTTTTAACCCCTTGGCGCATTTGGACGTAACTGTACGTCCAAAGTGCAAGTAAGTTGCGGCATTTGGACGTGCAGTTACGTCCAAACTGCTTACCGGGACTGTGACACTATAAAGTGTCACAACCCCGGAGTCTCCGCTCTCCCAGAGAGCAGAGACCTCGGGGAAGCCGGCAAGGGACCAATCAGAGTGGTCCCTTGCCAGCAAGCGCTCCGATTGGTTAGTCTCTGCAGACTAATCAATTGGAGCGCTTCAGTACTAAAATGCCGGTTTCAGGCTGCGATCTCCACTCTGGAGATCACAGCCTGAAACCAGGTAAGTTTTCTGTGCCCCCCCTTGTAGTGCCTCCCCTTGTAGTGCCCCCCTGGTGCCTCCGTTGCCCCCCAGTCCTGCCCCCTTCTGCTCTCTGTATTATATGATGGCAGCGGCTCAGGATCAGAGCCGCTGCCATCAGCAGAGAGTGTGAGCTGTAATTACAGCTCACACTCTGCTGCTACAGCTGAAATCGGTGCTGGCACCGATTTCAGCTATTTAACCCCATAGATGCTGCGGTCAGTAGCCGCCCGCAGCATCCATGGGGTTAAGAGGGAGGGAGATCCCTCTCTCTGCTATCGGGCCGCCGTTGCTGCAATGGCAGCGGCCCGATGGTTACCATGGCAACCAGACGCTTTACAAAAGCGTCCTGGGTGCCATGTACCTAAGGCTGATTAGACCCTCAGGGTCTTATCAGCCTTAGTGTAACACTGAAACAGTGCATTGCAATAGATGACTATTGCAATGCACTGTATAGCCATCAAGCCCACTGGATCTTCAAGAACCAAATGGGTCTTGATAAAGTTTAGAAAAATGTAAAAAGTAAAAAAGAAAAGTGTAAAAAAGTAAAAAAAAGTTTAAAAAAAAGTTAAAAAAGTGCCCTTTTCCCCCAAATGAAGTAAAAAAAAGTAAAAGAAAAAGTACACATATTAGGTATCGCCGCATCCGTAACGACGGGCTCTATAAATGCATCACATGGTCCACCCCCGCCCAGTGTACGCAAAAATTTTTTTTAAACAAAAAGCTATACCAAAACAGCCATTTTCTGTCACCTTGCCACACAAAAAGTGTAATAGCAGGCGATCAAAAAGGCATATTTACCCCAAAATGGTACCAATCAAACCGTAATCTCGTCCCGCAAAAAATGAGCCTCTACCTGAGACAATCGCTCAAAAAATACAGCTCTCTGACTATGGAGATACTAAAACATGATATTTTTTTTGTTTCAAAAATGATATTATTGTGTAAAACTTAAATAAATAAAAATAAGTATACATGTTAGGTATCGCCACGTCCGTAATAACCTTCTCTACAAAAATATCACATGATCTCTCCTCTCAGGTGAACACCGTAAAAAATAAAAAATAAAAACTGTCTTAAAAAAAGCCATTTTTTATCACATTTCATCACAAAAAATGTAATACCAAGCGATCAAAAAAGCGTATGCCCCCAAAAATAGTACCAATCTAACCGTCATCTTGTCCCGCAAAAAATTAGCCCCTACCTGAGACAATCGCCCAAAAAATAAAAAAGCTCCAGCTCTCTGACTATGGAGACACTAAAACATGATTTTTATGTTTCAAAAATGATATTATTGTGTAAAACTTAAATAAATAAAAATAAGTATACATGTTAGGTATCGCCACGTCCGTAACAACCTGCTCTACAAAAACATCACATGATCTCTCCCCTCAGGTGAACACCGTAAAAAATAAAAACTGTCTAAAAAAAGCCATTTTTTGTCACATTTCATCACAAAAAATGTAATACCAAGCGATCAAAAAAGCGTATGCCCCCAAAAATAGTACAAATCTAACCGTCATCTTGTCCCGCAAAAAATGAGCCCCTACCTGAGACAATCGTCCAAAAAATAAAAAAACTACAGCTCTCTGACTATGGAGACATTAAAACATGATTTTTTTTTTGTGCTTCAAAAATATTGTGTAAAACGTAAATAAATAAAAAAAAGTATACATATTAGATATTGCCGCGTCCGTAACGACCTGCTCTATAAAACTATCACACGATCTAACCTGTCAGATGAATGTTGTAAATAACAAAAAATAAAAACAATGCCAAAACTGCTAGTTTTTGTTACCTTTCCTCACAAAAAGTGTAATATAAAGCTACCAAAAATCGTATGTACCCTAAAATAGTACTAACAAAACTGCCAACTTATCCCGTAGTTTCCAAAATGGGGTCAGTTTTTTGGAGTTTCCTACTCTAGGGGTGCATCAAATGTGACATGGCAACTTAAAATTTTTCCAGTGAAATCTGCCCTGGCGTTCCTTTCCTTCTGCGCCCTGCCGTGTGCCTGTACAGCAGTTTATGATCACAAATGGGGCATTTCTGTAAACTACAGAATCAGGGTAATAATTATTGAGTTTTGTTTGGCAGTTAACCCTTGCTTTATTCTCGGAGTAAAATGATTTAAATGGAAAATCTGCCAAAAAAGTGAAATTCGGAAATTTTGGCTACATTTTCCTTTAATTCTTGTGGAACACCTAAAGCGTTAATAACGTTTGTAAAACCAGTTTTGAATACCTTGAGGGGTGTAGTTTCTAAAATGGGGTCATTTTTGGGTGGTTTCTATGATGGAAGCCTCACAAAGTGACTTCAGACCTGAACTGGTCCTTAAAAACTGGGTTTGGGAAATTTTGTGAAAAATGTCAAGATTTGCTAACGTCCCAAAAAAATAAAACGTAATTTTCAAAATGATCCAAACCTGAAGTAGACACATAGGGAATGTAAAGTAATAACTATTTTTGGAGGTATTAGTATGTATTTTAAAAGTAGAGAAATTGACATTTGGAAATTTGGAAATTTTTCTAAATTTTTGGTAAATTTGGTATTTTTTTTATAAATAAGAATGAAATATTTTGACTCAAATTTACCACTGTCATGAAGTACAATATGTGACGAGAAAACAATCTCAGAATGGCCTGGATAAGTAAAAGCGTACCAAAGTTATTACCACATAAAGTGACACATGTCAGATTTGAAAAATGGGGATCCGGCATTTGGTCCAAACTGGCTGTCGCTTGAAGGTGTTAAGCTGACCTGGTCACTGGTCAAACTGTCCAGTGCATCAGATATGATAACTAGAGATGAGCGAGTAGTGTTCGATCGAGCCGGTATTCGATCGAATACTACGATATTCGGCATACTCGATTTCAATCGAGTATAACGGCGATGGCGCACTTAGAATTCGTTTCCCCTCCCACCTTCCCTGGCGCTCTTTTTCCACCAATCAACATGCAGGGGGGGTATGACAGGCACGCTGAGCACGCTGGCAGCGCGAAAACAGCGTCTACATGGATTGGCTGGAAAAACCATGTGACCTCGAATATTAAAAACTCAGCTCTTCCTGCTCGTACGCATATGCTGCGTGAACTTAGTCAGGGACAGAGGCTGGAGAAGGGACAGATAGGTTTTAGCTGTTGGACAGGCAGGAGCGTGATTAAAAGCCCTTATCAGGGCTACTACAGTGGACTTCAGTGATAGCTTTACTACAATATAGACTTTACAGAGAACGGCTGCTGTATTCAGGGATAGCTGCTGGAGTAGGGACAGAGAGAGGCATTAGTGGTGTATTAGGTGCTCTGCTACATACCAAACTATATTTGGCACTACTGTTCAGCGTTCTTTTAGGCTGAACAACCCTGTTATATAACTAGTGTGTATATGCACCATCTGATCTGGCAGTATACGGCTGTGAATTTTATTTTATTTTTTTAAATACAGTTTATTTGGCTCTAGTGTTCTGGGTTCTGTGTGCCTGCAATACCCTTTTTGTATACCAGGTGTAAATACCCACCGTCTGTTCAGTTAGTACACGGCTGTGTACCTTGAAATATACAATATCTAGGCCATTTAATAGGCCACTGTACTGTGCGTTTTCTTGTTAAATTATCTCACATACCTGGTGTAAATACCCACCGTCTGTTCAGTTACTACACGGCTGTGTACTTTGAAATATACAATATCTAGGCATTTTAATAGGCCACTGTACTGTGCGTTCTCTTGTTAAATTATCTCACATACCTGGTGTAAATACCCACCGTCTGTTCAGTTACTACACGGCTGTGTACTTTGAAATATACAATATCTAGGCAATTTAATAGGCCACTGTACTGTGCGTTCTCTTGTTAAATTATCTCACATACCTGGTGTAAATACCCACCGTCTGTTCAGTTACTACACGGCTGTGTACTTTGAAATATACAATATCTAGGCATTTTAATAGGCCACTGTACTGTGCGTTCTCTTGTTAAATTATCTCACATACCTGGTGTAAATACCCACCGTCTGTTCAGTTACTACACGGCTGTGTACTTTGAAATATACAATATCTAGGCCATTTAATAGGCCACTGTACTGTGCGTTCTCTTGTTAAATTATCTCACATACCTGGTGTAAATACCCACCGTCTGTTCAGTTACTACACGGCTGTGTACTTTGAAATATACAATATCTAGGCCATTTAATAGGCCACTGTACTGTGCGTTTTCTTGTTAAATTATCTCACATACCTGGTGTAAATACCCACCGTCTGTTCAGTTACTACACGGCTGTGTACTTTGAAATATACAATATCTAGGCCATTTAATAGGCCACTGTACTGTGCGTTCTCTTGTTAAATTATCTCACATACCTGGTGTAAATACCCACCGTCTGTTCAGTTACTACACGGCTGTGTACTTTGAAATATACAATATCTAGGCCATTTAATAGGCCACTGTACTGTGCGTTTTCTTGTTAAATTATCTCACATACCTGGTGTAAATACCCACCGTCTGTTCAGTTACTACACGGCTGTGTACTTTGAAATATACAATATCTAGGCCATTTAATAGGCCACTGTACTGTGCGTTTTCTTGTTAAATTATCTCACATACCTGGTGTAAATACCCACCGTCTGTTCAGTTACTACACGGCTGTGTACTTTGAAATATACAATATCTAGGCCATTTAATAGGCCACTGTACTGTGCGTTCTCTTGTTAAATTATCTCACATACCTGGTGTAAATACCCACCGTCTGTTCAGTTACTACACGGCTGTGTACTTTGAAATATACAATATCTAGGCCATTTAATAGGCCACTGTACTGTGCGTTCTCTTGTTAAATTATCTCACATACCTGGTGTAAATACCCACCGTCTGTTCAGTTACTACACGGCTGTGTACTTTGAAATATACAATATCTAGGCCATTTAATAGGCCACTGTACTGTGCGTTCTCTTGTTAAATTATCTCACATACCTGGTGTAAATACCCACCGTCTGTTCAGTTACTACACGGCTGTGTACTTTGAAATATACAATATCTAGGCCATTTAATAGGCCACTGTACTGTGCGTTCTCTTGTTAAATTATCTCACATACCTGGTGTAAATACCCACCGTCTGTTCAGTTACTACACGGCTGTGTACTTTGAAATATACAATATCTAGGCCATTTAATAGGCCACTGTACTGTGCGTTCTCTTGTTAAATTATCTCACATACCTGGTGTAAATACCCACCGTCTGTTCTGTTACTACACACGGCTGTGTACTTTGAAATATACAATATCTAGGCCATTTAATAGGCCACTGTACTGTGCGTTTTCTTGTTAAATTATCTCACATACCTGGTGTAAATACCCACCGTCTGTTCAGTTACTACACGGCTGTGTACTTTGAAATATACAATATCTAGGCATTTTAATAGGCCACTGTACTGTGCGTTCTCTTGTTAAATTATCTCACATACCTGGTGTAAATACCCACCGTCTGTTCAGTTACTACACGGCTGTGTACTTTGAAATATACAATATCTAGGCCATTTAATAGGCCACTGTACTGTGCGTTCTCTTGTTAAATTATCTCACATACCTGGTGTAAATACCCACCGTCTGTTCAGTTACTACACGGCTGTGTACTTTGAAATATACAATATCTAGGCCATTTAATAGGCCACTGTACTGTGCGTTCTCTTGTTAAATTATCTCACATACCTGGTGTAAATACCCACCGTCTGTTCAGTTACTACACGGCTGTGTACTTTGAAATATACAATATCTAGGCCATTTAATAGGCCACTGTACTGTGCGTTCTCTTGTTAAATTATCTCACATACCTGGTGTAAATACCCACCGTCTGTTCTGTTACTACACGGCTGTGTACTTTGAAATATACAATATCTAGGCCATTTAATAGGCCACTGTACTGTGCGTTTTCTTGTTAAATTATCTCACATACCTGGTGTAAATACCCACCGTCTGTTCAGTTACTACACGGCTGTGTACTTTGAAATATACAATATCTAGGCATTTTAATAGGCCACTGTACTGTGCGTTCTCTTGTTAAATTATCTCACATACCTGGTGTAAATACCCACCGTCTGTTCAGTTACTACACGGCTGTGTACTTTGAAATATACAATATCTAGGCCATTTAATAGGCCACTGTACTGTGCGTTCTCTTGTTAAATTATCTCACATACCTGGTGTAAATACCCACCGTCTGTTCTGTTACTACACGGCTGTGTACTTTGAAATATACAATATCTAGGCCATTTAATAGGCCACTGTACTGTGCGTTCTCTTGTTAAATTATCTCACATACCTGGTGTAAATACCCACCGTCTGTTCAGTTACTACACGGCTGTGTACTTTGAAATATACAATATCTAGGCATTTTAATAGGCCACTGTACTGTGCGTTCTCTTGTTAAATTATCTCACATACCTGGTGTAAATACCCACCGTCTGTTCTGTTACTACACGGCTGTGTACTTTGAAATATACAATATCTAGGCATTTTAATAGGCCACTGTACTGTGTGTTCTCTTGCTAAATTATTTCACATACCTAATTATATACCCAAATATTGTATTTGCAACAAAAAAAAATAAAATGCGGAGGGGGGCTAGCGGAATAGGACGTGGACGTGGACGAGGACGGGGGCGCGGAAATGCTGTTGGGGGCCTTGTTGAAGCCAGTGGGGATACAATGTGTGCTGGTGAGGATCAGCCAGGATCCCGCTCATCCAGAATCCCTGCCTTTATGGGACAGTTAAGCAGGGGGCGGGTTACACCGCTGTTGAGGCCTGAGCAGGTTGAACAGGTGGTGCAATGGATAGCCGATAGCGCTTCCACACAGTTGTCCACCAGCCAGTCATCCACACAGTCTCACTCTGACCCTCCTTCCTCCACACCTGGCCAACAGAGTCATCCCACCCTTGACCCCTCCCAGGAGCTCTTTTCGGGTCCTTTTTCAGATGTGCCGGAAGAATCCCAGGAGCTAGCAGAGGAATTTGTTTGTAGTGATGCCCAAACACTGGAGTTTTCGCCATCTCCTGCTGATGTGGACCCTGAGCCAGCATCTGTTATCATGAGCGATGATGATGATGAGACGCAGTTGCCATCAAGGGAGGCTGTTGGAATGTCCAGTGGGCAGGAGGAGGAGCAGAGTGAGGAAGAGGAGGTGGTGGATGACGAAATGACCGACCCCACTTGGCCAGGGGTGATGTCCAGCGAGGAAAGCAGTGGAGAGGTGGTGGTCTGCGCAGCACCGAAAAAGGCAGCAAGAGGCAGAGGGATGTCCACAGGCAGAGGGATGTCCACAGGCAGAGGGATGTCCACAGGCAGAGGCATGTCCACAGGCAGAGGGATGTCCACAGGCAGAGGGATGGCCACAGGCAGAGGGATGGCCACAGGCAGAGGACAGTTCAGACAGAGAAGTGAGGCCACAGCCAGCAGGGCCGAAGCTGTTCCCGCCAGCGGCCAGTCGTGCGAAGCTCCCCCATCGAGGCCTCGTACTTCTGTGGTGTGGAGATATTTTAATGTTTGTGCGGATGACAAACTGAGCGCGGTTTGCACACTCTGCCACTCAAAACTGAGTAGGGGCTCTGAGAAGAGCAATCTGACCACCTCAGGCATGCGGCGTCACTTGGAATTCAAGCACTGGGCTGAGTGGGAGAGAGCAAACGCAATACAAACTGCGCCCGGTCTTGCTGCCACTGCCTCTTCCCCTTTGTTGTGTGCTGCCACTGCGGTCCAGACCTCCAGCCAGGACACCTCCACATCTGCCTCTGCCTCTGCCTCTGCTACTTTGGGGCCTTCTCCTTCAGCCTCCCCTTCCCCGCCCTTCCCCCGCCTCTTCGCCTGCACCTTCACACTCCTCGTCCCAACAACTGTCCATCTCGCAGGCGTTCGACCGCAGGCGGAAGTACGCCTCGAGTCACCCCCAAGCCCAAGCCTTAAACTGCCACATCTCCAAACTGCTGGCCCTGGAGATGTTGCCGTTTAGGCTTGTGGAGACGCAGGCCTTCCGCGACCTGATGGCGGCTGCCGCACCTCGCTATTCCGTCCCTAGCCGCCACTACTTTTCCCGGAGTGCCGTCCCCGCCCTGCACCAGCACGTGTCGCGTAACATCAGGCGGGCCCTGAGGTACGCAGTCAGCGCAAAGGTCCACTTGACCACCGACTCATGGACAAGCGCTTGCGGCCAGGGACGATACATTTCTCTGACGGCACACTGGGTGAATGTAGTGGAGGCGGGGACGGGGTCGCAAACAGAGACGGCCTACCTACCACCCCCGCCCAAGATTGCCAGCATGGGTTCTGATAAACCCCCCTCCTCCTCCTCCTCCTCCTCCTCCTCCTGTGCCTTAACATCTCCCTCAGCCGCTAGCTGGAAGCGTTGCAGCACTGGCGCGGGGAGACGTCAGCAGGCGGTGCTAAAGCTCATCAGCTTGGGCGACAGGAAGCACAGCGCCCCAGAGGTGAGGGACGCCATATTGCAGCAGACGGAGATGTGGCTGTCGCCGCTGCAGCTAGGACCAGGCATGGTCGTGTGCGATAACGGCCGTAACCTGGTGGCGGCTCTGGAGCTTGCCGAACTCAATCACGTACCATGCCTGGCCCACGTTTTTAATCTGGTAGTCCAAAAATTTCTGAAGACTTACCCCAACCTGGCAGAGCTACTGGTGAAAGTGCGGCGCTTGTGCGCTCACTTTCGGAAGTCAACTGTAGCTGCTGCTAGCTTAAAAAAACTCCAGCAACGCCTCCATTTGCCTGAACATCGGCTGTTGTGCGACCTGCCGACTCGCTGGAATTCCACCTATTCCATGTTGGCCAGGGTGTGTGAGCAGCAGAGAGCATTGATGGAGTACCAGATAATGAATCCACGCGTGCCTCCAACTCAGCTCCCTCAGTTTGCCAACCACGAGTGGCCATGGATGGCAGACATATGCGATGTACTGCGTATCTTTGAGGAGTCCACCAAGAAGGTCAGCAGCGAGGACGCTATAGTGAGCGTAACCATTCCGCTCCTAGGCGTCCTTAAAGAATCGCTCATCGCAATAAGGGAGAACGCATTGCACGCAGAGGAGACGGGGGTAGGAGGAGACGCAACGGAGCTACACAGTCAGACCACACTTTTGTCTGCTTCACGGTGGCAGTTGCAGGAGGAGGAGGATGAGGAGGAGGACGACGTGGAGGTGGCTGTGGAAGAGGAGGAGGATGCTGGCGGCGAGGGTAGCAGTCAGGCTGTGTGCGTCCCATTGGTTCAGCGCGGATGGGGCGGAGAGGAGGCGGAAGAGGAAGAGGAGGAAATGGCAAGTGATCCTTCTGGTGGGGGCAGTGAGGTCATGCCTATTCAGAGTCTGGCACACATGGCTGACTTCATGCTGGGCTGCTTTTCCCGGACACACGTGTTGTCCGGATAGTGGAGAACAAACTGTACTGGGTCTTCGCACTCCTGGACCCCCGGTATAAAGATAACGTCTCCTCTTTTATTCCGGTAGAGGAGAGGACGAATCGATTGCTGGAATACCAGAGGGAACTCGTGCAGAACATGATGGAGATTTTCCCACCCACCATCGCTGGCGGCAGAGAGGAGAGGGTCTCCCAGAGTCCCACAACATCCATCAGGCCCACAGCCACCAGGGGAACACTCTCCAAGGTGTGGGACACGTTCATGGCACCCCCTCGTGCAACTTCCATCACTGCGGGGCCCGCTATCAGCAGGAGGGACAAGTATCGGCGGATGTTGCGGGAGTACCTGGCAGACCGTAACCCTGTCCTCCCGATCCCTCGGCGTCCTACACTTACTGGGTCTCCAAGTTGGACACGTGGCTGGAACTGTCCCTGTACGCCTTGGAGGTGCTTGCCTGCCCTGGCCGCCAGCGTGCTATCAGAAAGGGTGTTCAGCGCAGCCGGGGGCATTATAACCGATAAGCGCAGCCGCCTGTCAACGACAGTGCGGACAGGCTGACGCTAATCAAAATGAACAGCAAAGTGGATTGACCCGGACTTTGCTTCTCCAACGCCGTGGAAAGGCAGCCAAAAGTGGAAGTGCCCCATTCTGTATGAAAGTGCCATTTCCTCCTCCACCTCCTTCCTCCTCCTCTTAAACCGCCGTAGATTGCTCCGTTAAAAAAAAATATATATATTATTTTGGGCTCTCCTCATTGGGGCCTCCACATAATTTTTTAAGAGGTCTCACCTCTTGGGTTCCCACATAATTTTTTAAGAAGGTGATTCTACACCTTCGTTGGCCTCCACAGTGAATTTAGTAAGAGTTTCACCTCTTGGCCCAATATTATAGGGTATTGGGCCAGGCTGAGTACCCTCCACATAATTTTTAGGAGGTCTCCACCTCTTGGGCCTCCCACATAGTTTTAAGAGGTCTCAC
>ONZH01010490.1:0-15739 GCA_900303285.1 Rhinella marina | reverse complement strand
CCAGTGCCATGTAGCGAGTGACCCTATAACCAGTGCCATGTAGACAGTGACCCTATTAACCAATGCCATGTAGAGAGTGAACCCTATAACCAGTGCCATGTAGAGAGTGACCCTATAACCAGTGCCATGTAAAGTGACCCTATAACCAGTGCCATTAGAGAGAGACCCTATAACCAGTGCCATATAGACAGTGGACCCTATAACCAGTGCCATGTAGACAGTGACCCTGATTACCAGTGCCATGTAGAGAGTGACCCTATAACCAGTGCCATGTAGAGAGAGACCCTATAACCAGTGCCATATAGACAGTGACCCTATTACGCAGTGCCATGTAGACACTGACCCTATAACCAGTGCCATTGTAGAGAGTAACCCTATAACCAGTGCCATATAAACAGTGACCTATAACCAGTGCCAATATAAACAGTGACCCTATAACCAGTGCCATGTAGACAGTGACCCTATAACTAGTGCCATGTAGACACTGACCCTATAACTAGTGCCATGTAGACACTGACCCTATAACAAGTGCCATGTAGACAGTGACCCTATAACCAGTGCCATGTAGACAGTGACCCTATAACTAGTGCCATGTAGACAGTGACCCTAACCAGTGCATATAGACAGTGACCCTATAACCAGTGCCATGTAGACAGTGACCCTATAACCAGTGCCATATAGACAGTGACCCTATAACCAGTGCCATGTAGACAGTGACCCTATAACCAGTGCCATGTAGACAGTGACCCTATAACCAGTGCCATGTAGACAGTGACCCTATAACCAGTGCCATGTAGACAGTGTCCAGAAACAGAGATCAGCGGCAGGGAAGTATTCTGCTGGAAAGATCTGTAAGTGACTGAATGAGACAGAGATCAGGAAAGATCAAAAACTGCACCAAAAACTGCATGACCCCCCAAGTGTGAATGAGCCTTTATGTTTCAGGCAGCAACCATTATACACAGCAGACAAAGAGATGCGGACTGTCATCAGAGTGCGGCAGTGCGGGGACCATCACCACCGGCCAGAAGAACATCTCCATAAATACCACCTGCTGCTACTCTACCAAGTGTGAGGCTCCAATACCAACCTGTAAGTACTTACCTGTTGTACACCAGAGGTAGAGCTAGGCAATCTAGCACCCAGGACAAGGGTTCAGCATTGCACCTACGACCCCTTCTGTTGCCATCAAATGTACATAAAGAATGAAAAGATCAGCGGCACGTCACAGCATTTTTTTACACTAAACCCACTTCTCTAACGCCACCCAGTGCATAAACTACACTCTCCCAGTCCCACCTGATAAAATCTATCATAGGGTGCACGGCTTTACCAATACTCCTTGCAATAACAAAAGAACCAGCTGGTCCTACCTCATCCAGGGTGTCGCTGGCATCGGCGTGATGTCCACTGGATCCGGAACAAGGTCCCTGTGGTGACAGAGCAAAAAGAATAATCACATAAGGAAGGGATGGTGACTGCCCCTGTGAAATCCCCAGCAGGGGGCGCTGTGCTGGTCCTGTGAGACCGAGCCATCCCAATGTATAACAGGGTCATCAAGGGCATTTCCCCTTAGTGCTACTGCACAGTACTAATACCTAATGCCACATTGTGCCCTCTCACAGTAGTTATATCCTTCTTGTGGCCACTTCACAGTAGTTATGCCCACCTTTGTACCCATTCATAGTAATTATGCCCACTTTGTGCCCCTTCACAGTAGTTATGCCCACTTTGTGCCCCTTCACAGTAGTAATGCCCACTTTTGTGCCCCTTCACGGTAGTAATGCTCACCTTGTGGTCCCTTCACAGTAGTAATGCCCACTTTGTGCCCCTTCACAGTAGTTATGCCCACTTTGTGCCCCTTCACAGTAGTTATGCCCACTTTGTGACCCTTCACGGTAGTAATGCCCACTTTGTAGCCTCTTCATAGTAGTTATGTCCACCTTGTGGCCCCTTCACAGTAGTAATACCCACTTTGTGCCCCTTCACAGTAGTTATGGCCCACTTTGTGCCCCTTCACAGTAGTTATGCCCACTTTGTGACCCTTCACGGTAGTAATGCCCACTTTGTAGCCTCTTCATAGTAGTTATGCCCACTTTGTGACCCTTCACAGTAGTAATACCCACTTTGTAGCCGCTTCACAGTATTTATACCCACCTTTGTGTCCCCCTTGCTGTAGTTATAGAAACATAGAAACATAGAAGATTGACGGCAGAAGAAGACCACCTGGTCCATCTAGTCGCCCTTTTATTATCCTGTTATTGTTATCTTAGGATAGATACATGTTTATCCCAGGCATGTTTAAATTCAGTTACTGAGGATTTATCAACCACCTCTGCTGGAAGTTTGTTCCAAGCTTCTACTACTCTTTCAGTGAAATAATATTTTCTAATGTTGTTCTTGATTTTCCCTCTAACCTCAGATTGTGCCCCCTTGTTCTTGTGTTCTGTTTCTTATTAATAACCCTTCCCTCCTGAACTTTATTCAGTCCTTTAACATATTTAAAGGTCTCAGTCCTGTCCGCCCTTTCTCTTCTTTCCTCCAGACTATACATATTAAGAACTCGGAGTCTTTCTTGATAAGTTCTATGCTTTAGACCTTCCACCATTTTTGTAGCTCTTCTTTGGACCCAATATCCTTTTGCAGGTGAGGTCTCCAGAACGCAGTATTCCAGATGTGGTCTCACTAGAGCTCTATACAGAGGGATCACAATCTCCCTCTTTCTGCTTCTTATACCTCTAGCTATGCAGACAAGCATACAATTTGCTTTCCCTACCGCCTGGCTGCATTGGTTCCTCATTTTGAGGCTGTCAGAGATGACTACCCCCAAATCCTTCTCTTCTGAGGTCTTTGTTAGCACAGAACTGCCAATACGATCCTCAGATAGAGGATTTCTTCTCCCCATTATTTTACATTTGGAAACATTGAACTGAAGTTTCCATTGTTTTGACCACTTATCTAATAAAGATAAATCATTCTCCATATTACCGACACCTCCTGGAACATCAACCCTATTACACACTTTTGTGTCATCAGCAAACAAGCAAACCTTCCCTACCAAGCCGTCCCTTATGTCACTTACAGAACAGATCCTTGTGGCCCCCACTTGTAACCAGCCTCTCCTCAGAATACATTAACAACCCTCTGGTATCTGTCCCTTCAGCCAACTGCAGATCCACTGAATTATCCAGGGGTTAAGTCCAATTTTTGATAACTTCATCAGCTCTTTATGGGGAACCGTATGGAAAGCTTTACTGAAATCCAGGTAGGCAATATCCACAGCACCACCTTCATCCAGCACTTTAGTTACATAGTCAAAGAAATCAATGAGATTAGTCTGACATGATCGGCCCTCAGTAAAGCCATGCTGGTTTGGGTCCATCAAGTTGTTTGTTGTTAGATGGTCAATTATCTTCTTTTTTAGTAGAGTTTCCATCATTTTTACCACTACAGATGTCAGGCTGACTGGCCCTATAGTTACTAGCTTCTTCTCTACTACCCTTCTTGTGAATGGGTACAACATTAGCCATTCTCCAATCATCAGGAACATCTCCTGTAAGAAGGGACTGATTATACAGATCAGTCAGGGGGCCGACAATCACAGATCGGAGTTCTTTAAGAACTCTGGGGTGGATGCCATCCGGACCCATTGCCTTATTTAACTTTAGCCGGACAAGTTCTTGTAGAACATCGGCCTCTGAAAACACTGGGGCTGAAACTTTACAACTAGAGGCAATGCTATGTCCAGCCATGTTCTGATTATGAAGTAGTTATTCAGATGGTCAGCGACCGCCTTATTCCCATCTATATACAGATTTTTTCCATTGCTAAGTTTTGTAATGCCGCAGTTTTTCTTCTTCCTGTCACTAATATATCTGAAGAAGGTTTTATTTCCCTCCTTAACAGATTTGGCCATTTCTTCCTCCTTTGAAGCTTTAGCAGCATTAATACTCTGTTTTGTCTTCTTCTGTATAGTTTTATACACTTCTCTGTCCGCTACACTTCCAGACTCTTTATACCTCTTATAGGCAGACTTTTTATCACTCCCTATAGCTCTTACATCTCTAGTAAACCAGAGTGGATTTCTCTTCCTTTTCCTAATATAACATATAGTCTAGTTGCCTTTAAGAGGACTTCTGTAACTGCCTTCCACTGAGCACTCGCTCTTGCTGTTTTATCCCACCCTTTACATATTCTCCCATAACCTCAAACTTGGTCTTCTAAAATCCAATACTTTGGTTGTAGAATGGGATTTCTCACAGTCAGTTTGGATTTCGAACCACAAACATTGGTGGTCACTGGAACCCAGATTTTCTCCCACCTTCACCTCAGATACCAGATCACCATTTGTAAATACTAGATCTAGGATATTTTCACCTCTAGTTGGCGCTTTCACCAACTGTTTTAGGGACATCCCCGTCAGGGCCTCTACTATGTTCCTACTTTTGCATGTGGACGCACAAGGGATATTCCAATCAACATCAGGCATGTTGAAGTCTCCCATAACTACAATATCTCCCTTTACTGCCATTTGGGTAATCTCATCCACCAGCATAATGTCCTGCTCTTCAGATTGCCCTGGAGGCCTATAGATAGCACCTACTCTGGTAACAGACCCAGAGAGTCTCCAACTCCTTACATGAATTTTGGATCGCTGTTGATCTTATGGTATCTTTAACATAAATGGCGACCCCACCCCCCTTTTCTCCACCCTATCTTTCCTATACAAAGTGTATCCTGGAATGGCTGTTTCCCAGTCATTGCAATCTCTGAACCATGTCTCTGTTATTACAACCAAGTCCAAATTATCTCTACAAACTATTGATATTAGCTCGCAGATCTTGTTGCCTTAGATGTGGGCATTTGTACACATTACATGAAGAACATTACATTTATCACTAACAACTCCATCTACCTCCCTGACAACATCACCAACATCATCCACCGCACTAACATCAGTATCTAAAGCACCAGCGACCACTTCATCTGCACCAACAACTGTATCCACCACACTAACAGATTGCTGATCAAGACGCTCAATACCCTGGTTCACCAAAACTGTTCGGGGACAGAAATCATTCTCCTCAATAAAATTCCTGTCCGCTCCTTCTAGTTTAAATACCTGTCGAAAAAACACCTGAACTCTTCTCCAAGTACCTCAGTGCCTTTGTGTGACGGGTGCAGACCATCTCTCCTGTACATGTCCTTACTACTCCACCTACTAACATTGTGACTAACAAACCCAAAACCTTCATCTTTACACCACTGCCTTAGCCAACCATTGAACTCCAGGATACGACATGCCCTATGCCTTCGTTATGTTCTCCTTGTTCCCCCCTTTGGCCCCTAGTGTCCTCTCCAGCTCCATAAAAAAACGACCTCCTACTATTGTCACCAACTGAGAAAGGTCTCCAAGATAACCTGAAAATTCTGGAGAAATTCACCACCATGTGGGCTCTGCCCATCAGTCCAAAGAAAACCAACATCATGGTGTTCCAGAAGAGAAACAAATTCAGCCAATGTCTTCTCCATGTCCACCGGAGCACCACAAACAGCACCTGCTGAGAAGAGCTGAGCAGATTCCCATTATACCTTGCTGTCTAGAAGAGGGCGCTATCATTCAGGGCCCATCTACATAGCAGCAGTCCCAGCATCTACCATCAAAAAGCCTTGCTACACCAAGGAGACCCAGGAAAATGAAGCACCCTGAAACAAGTCACCCAAACCCGGCCTGTCCCAGTCCCCAACCAGTACAAGCCTGACTAAGCCCCCAACCAGTGCAGCCTGACCAAGCCAACAACCAGTACAGCCTGACCAAGCCAACAACCAGTGCAGCCTGACCAAGCCCCAACCAGTACAGCCTGACCAAGCCCCAACCAGTGCAGCCTGACCAAGCCAACAACCAGTGCAGGCCTGACCAAGCCCCCAACCAGTACAAGCCTGACCAAGCCCCCAACCAGTGCAGCCTGACCAAGCCCCCAACCAGTACAGCCTGACCAAGCCAACAACCAGTACAGCCTGACCAAGCCACCAACCAGTGCAGCCTGACCAAGCCCCCAACCAGTACAGCCTGACCAAGCCAGCAACCAGTACAGTCTGACCAAGCCACCAACCAGTGCAGCCTGACCAAGCCCCCAACCAGTACAGCCTGACCAAGCCCCAACCAGTACAGCCTGACCAAGCCCCCAACCAGTGCAGCATGACCAAGCCCCAACCCCAGTACAGCTGACCAAGCCCCAACCAGTACAGCCTGACCAAGCAACAACCAGTACCAGCAGCCTGACCAAGCCCCCAACCAGTGCAGCCTGAGCAAGCCCCCAACCAGTACCAGCCTGACCAAGCCCAACCAGTACAGCCTGACCAAGCCAACCAACCAGTGCAGCCTGACCAAGCCCCCAACCAGACCAGCCTGACCAAGCCCCCAACCAGTGCAGCATGACCAAGACCAAGCAACCAGTACAGCCTGACCAAGCCACCAACCAGTGCAGCCTGACCAAGCCCCCAACCAGTACAGCCTGATCAAGCCCCCAACCAGTGCAGCATGACCCAGCCTGACCAAGCCCCCAACCAGTGCAGCCTGACCAAGCCCCAACCAGTACAGCCTGACCAAGCCCCAACCAGTACAGCCTGACCAAGCCAGCAACCAGTACAGCCTGACCAAGCCACCAACCAGTGCAGCCTGACCAAGCCCCCAACCAGTACAGCCTGACCAAGCCCCAACCAGTACAGCATGACCAAGCCCCCAACCAGTACAGCCTGACCAAGCCCCCAACCAGTACAGCATGACCAAGCCACCAGAAGCAAAGAGGAATATATCAGAATCTGGAGGAATGGCATAAGAACATCACAGAAGCTGACAATCTACCAGAGGCTGCAGAGGGAAACAAACTGGCTCCATATCTAGAGAAACTCCGCAACCCCAGAGGCCGACAGATCCTGAGCTGCTACAGACTAAGCGCCCACAGCCTGGCACATACAGAGGTACAAGCCCAGGAAGAGCAGACTGTGCCACAAGGAGGCAGTGGAGAAAAAGACCCACTTCCTGCTGCGGTGCCCCAAATACTCAGCAGTGAGGGACTCTCACTTCAGGAGACTGTCTGATCTCTGCCCAGACTTCACCTCCATGGAGGAGGAAGAGAAACTCTCCATACTGCTGGGGGAAGAGGAGAACACAGCGGCCATAGCAGCACAATATATTACTGCCTGCCATAGACTGAGAGGAGCCTGATATACCATGGACTCTTATACCTCCACCCTGGATGTGTCCCCATCCCCAATCCCTACCCAGTTACTTCACACTTGCTCTGGCAATGCTAATATGTATTTAGTCCTGCCAATAAAGCTTATTTGAATAGATATGAGATTGATAGGGAGGGAGATACGGTAGATAGATAGATAGATAGATAGATAGATAGATAGATAGATAGACAGATAGATAGATACACCTGAGTAAGCTAACCCCCTCCACATACTGCAGTCTGCAGGGACAGGAGAGGAGGGAGATGACATACTGCAGTCTGGAGGGACAGGAGAGGAGGGAGATGACATACTGCCGTCTGCAGGGACAGGAGAGGAGGGAGATGACATACTGCAGTCTGCAGGGACAGGAGAGGAGGGAGATGACATACTGCAGTCTGCAAGGGACAGAAGAGGAGGGAGATGACATACTGCCGTCTGCAGGGACAGGAGAGGAGGGAGATGACATACTGCCGTCTGCAGGGAGATGACATACTGCAGTCTGCAGGGACAGGAGAGGAGGGAGATGACATACTGCAGTCTGCAGGGACAGGAGAGGAGGGAGATGACATACTGCCGTCTGCAGGGACAGGAGAGGAGGGAGATGACATACTGCAGTCTGCAGGGACAGGAGAGGAGGGAGATGACATACTGCAGTCTGCAGGGACAGGAGAGGAGGGGAATGACACACTGCAGTCTGCAGAGACAGTTTAGGAGGGCGATGACATAGACAGATGACCAATTCACAGGCCCCTTTATATCAAACCGCTCACCTGTCAAGAGACATGCACTTGGGACAGTGTTGGTGAAAACAATTAATAGAAGAATATTGTAGAGTAAGAGTGCAGGGAGGCTGCAGGGAGAATGCAAAGAGACAGCAGGGAGTGTACAGGGACAGAGTAGGGAGAGTATAGAGAGACTGCAGGGAAAGTGTAGGGACAGTGCAGGGAGAGGGTAGATAGATTACATGGAGAGTGTAGGTAGAGTGCAGGAAGAGTGCAGAGAGACTGCAGGGAGAGTATAGGCACAGTGTAGGGAGAGTGTAGGGAGAGTTCAGGAAGAGTACAGAGAGACTGCAGGGAGAGTACAGGAAAAGTGCAGAGAGACTGCAGGGACAGTACTGGGTGAGGGTAGGGAGAGTGCAGGAAGAGTGCAGAGAGACTGCTGGGAGAGTGTAGGGAGAGTTCAGGACGAATACAGATAGACTGCAGGGAAAGTGTAGGGGGAGTACAGGAAGAGTGCAGGGATACTTACTCTGCATAATTTTTATGTATTTATTCCTACATTTACTTATTCCTACATCAGCCAAGATATGTAACTCAATTCCAATAAGATGGAAGTCTTTATTATTCTGGTGCCAGCATGCCAACCAATACTATCCAGTCTGCACCCCTTAGGGGGGGCCAGGTCTTAATGATAATCATCCTCATCTTTTGCTGGCTTTACTTCTTCCAAATCATCCTTCAAAGTCTCCATGTCCTAGAAAAGGAGGAGCTGGGTGTTCCTGATGACATATTCTCATCGATATTAGATGATGTGGAAAAGGAGGAAAAGCAGATGGCAGAAGAAGGGCAGGAGAGCGCTGGGGTTGGAGAACTGGGTACTACCCCTGTTTAAAGGAGCATTAAAGGTGTTGCGTGGCCATCAACAATGAAGACCAACTCTACCATGCGGTCGTCATTGTTAAATGATTCTTCGCCACAGCATGGCCATAACCTGCTCGCAGTAAGGCCGTACCATGTGGTTGTACCTTAAGGCAGAGTGGTCTTGGTACACTTGATTTATAGTGATTTGTGACAAATTAATTCATAATAAAACAAATTTCTTGTTGAACTTGGAGAAGCTGCTGAATCAATTTTTTCAAAACTTCGCTCATCTCTAATGATCTCCCACCACAGCCTCATGTTCCTCTGTCCAGTGACCCACATCACCAGAGTTCTCCTTTACTGTTGTACACATGGGATGTAAGGGGACCCTATGAACTGATTGGATGCCTGACCCTCTTAGATATTTTGCATTTGGGATCCCTGTTACAAATTTTGCCTAAACAAAGGACCAGGAGCTTCACGTTGGACCTCCGACTGGCCTCATCATTTTACTATGATGTAGGTCTTTTGTCAGGCTTCTTTATCAGAGGTGTAGAGCTACTAGGGCCACAAGCTCGCTACGCTGCTCCTCACTATGGCTATTCTACCAGATAAAGACTATGTAACCCCACAGAAATGGCCTCCTGACCAATGCCTCAATATTCCATGTTCAGTCTTCACATCGTGTTCTCCACCCAATGATCCACCATTTAACTTGAATGATACAGAAAAGGTCGAGTCATTCAGGGACGGCCCCAGATCAGCTCAGGATCTGACACCTTGACCATCGTAGGACTTTTCTGATCTCCAGATGGGACATTGGTACCATTAACATGTCCTGGCTCTGCCATAATGGAGATAGAGGGCGCTGATCTCAGGGTTGGTGGACATATCGGGGGGTCTCCTGTATATCTAAATGGTTACTGTACCTAGTACTTCACCTGTCATTGTTCTTCACTGATTGTAAATAAAGCTGTGTACCTTTAGCACCCCCAAAAAGTTTTTGTCTATTTCTCTCTGTGACTACATTTTTTGGGTAAGTCGAAGGTCGATATCCCAAGTTCCGGTCAGAGCATCAGAGTGCGGTTGTGTAGTTGGTCAGACGGGACGGATTCCTGTGCAGCTTGGAAGACCAAGTACAACGACCCCCAGAAAAATAAAAAAAACTTCTAAAAAAAGTTTGTCTTTCGAAGTGATTGAAATTCATTAAAATAAATGGATGATGAGATCTCAGCACTGCCGGAGGTTTCACAGTACCATCCATGGTGGGCAGCAGGGGGCAGTAGAGGTTTATGATTCCTCATTTTTTGTTTGCAATTCTTTAAAAAACATATTTTATAAAAAGTCTTGCCGTGTCGGCCTGAGGAGTGCAGGGCCCACCAGAGGTCTCTCTCCAACTGCAGGGTTGGTGTGTGGGATGTCTGCAGTGTAGAACATCACAAATAGTCTACTCTACTAATCCAATCGCCAGGTCAGGTTAACCCCTTGCTATATAGGTTTGTACCATGTGGCACTACAGCGACCAGTATGACCTCAGTTCTGATTCAATACATTCAGAGACTCCCGAGTGACGTCCAACAGATCTCCTTTTCTGTGCTAGGACCAGCTCCACGTACCGCCAAACAGTGTCCTACTCAGGGTTGCCAACCCCCCTTTTAAATTTTACTGGACAACTTAACAAAAAATTACGGACAGCCTAAAATCTTTACGGACATACGCCCCGCCCCTTTTTAAAGACCACGCCCCCATCCCTCACCCTCAAAATAACTTAAAAAGAATGCCCTTGAATCACAAACGCTGCTACATCCCGACTGCTGTAGTCTTAGTGCTTTGTTTCTATGGCTGCAGTGACGAGGCTTTCTGATAACATTGCTGTAGCCATGGTAACAAAGACTGACAGGGATGTAAGTGTGCACATATGTCAGAGTGTCAGCGATGCACAGATATATAGCGTGCGACCACTGCAGCCAGTCACTGTCCTCAACATTAAACCACTGACAGGTGACTGGCAGTAACAGTAACATGCCATATACCAGTAAATCCCCACTGCTGTCCGTAACTAAGAAGGGACTAGAGCTGCAGAGAATGACACTGGAGAAAGGGGTAGGTATGGCATATATCCAAAATGGATGCCACATTGCTAATCCAATCAATCTCCTCCCTAGCATGAGACATATTTGAGAAGACACTACCAAGCATACAGGAGAATACAGCACCGCATACCTGTTACATCCAGTGACGTCTCCACTGATGTATCTGTTCTCTTTCCTCATCTTCTGTATTGATGCACTATGCTCAACCTTATAAACCTGGGGCACGCATATAAAGAGAGCCCTCCATTACAACACATCACAATGAATCAACAACCCCATATTGTATTGGTGGTGGACAATCGTTACAGTAAGTGGACAGCATTACCAGGTCATGGTAGAAATACTCTCTGTTATACAAGTTAACATAGGGACGAGCTCTACATCAATGTGCAATGGATAAAGTGCAAGTGCAAAAGTAACTAGAGTCCCATATGTTATCACATTAGACATTATAGCATCTGACTAAAGCATATACATAAAATATGTTACCCGACCGCGGCCGTCTTTATCCCGACGTGCGTTTCGCTCGCAGCTTCATCAGGAGATAAGAGTCCCAGGTTTATATATCCACTAAAGTGGTTCAGATAAGGTCCACCTGATAATCCCCTCCCACCATTGCTGATGCGGTGTTTGGTCGGCCGGAAGTGACATCATATAATATTCAACTTCAAATTATACAGCTATATTACTGTAAAATACCAACAAAGTCGCTCCGACAATAATACCATATCACTGGCTCAAAGAGGGGCGAAAATTCGCAAGCAGCGAGAATATGCAGCGAAGTCTAAAAGTAGCGTACGCGTTGAAGAAATTGGATGGCCTTGTTCTGGACCAGGACATGCTGCTGGTTACGTGTGACGTGGAATCACTATATACTTCAATAAGACATGAGGACGGATTACAGGCAGTACAGTACTTCATCGCGTCCTTGCAACATAATGGTGAGTATGGGGACTTCATCTTACAACTACTATTTTTAAGGACACCTTCTACCTACAGCTCCAGGGAACAGCTATGGGGGCAGCTTGTGCTCCCTCATATGCTAATTTGTTCCTGGGGCTGTGGGAAAGGAGGATTTTCCTGACAAATCTATAGAGCGGGTCAATTATGGAGCCGCTTTATCGATGACATTCTTCTCATGGGCACCAAGGTGGACTTGGAGAGCTTCATGGACACATTGAACAAGAATGATATGAATATCAAATTGACATACAAGACGGGCAATACAAAAATGGACTTTTTAGATTTGACTTTGGAGGTTGATAAGAGTGGCCATATACACACTAATTTGTTTCGCAAAGAAACTTCGACTAATAGCCTTCTCCATGCAACTTCATCACATCCTCATAAGTTGGTCTCCAGTATCCCTGTCGGTCAATTCCTCCGGGCTAGACGGATCTGCTCTAGAGAGGTAGATTTTGAAGTACAGGTGAAAGATCTTCGGGACCGCTTTCGTAGTAGAGGATATGACGAACGATCCATAAGACAAGGGTATCAAAGAGCAAAAAAATCCATCCATGAATCTATGGAGGCCAGGTCATCTGGCGTAGCACCCCATCACTCTCCTTCTTGGTCAAATAGCCCTTACACAGCCTGGAGGTGTTTGGGGTCATTGTCCTGTTGATAAATAAATGATGGTCCAACTAAACGCAAACCGGATGGAATAGCATGCCGCTGCAAGATGCTGTGATAGCCATGCTGGTTCAGTATAAATCCCCCACACCATCACACCTCCTCCTCCATGCTTCACGGTGGGAACCAGGCATGTAGAGTCCATCCCTTCACCTTTTCTGCGTCGCACAAAGACACGGTGGTTGGAACCAAAGATCTCAAATTTGGACTCATCAGACCAAAGCACAGATTTCCACTGGTCTAATGTCCATTCCTTGTGTTCTCCTTAGCAGTGGTTTCCACCATGAAGGCCTGCTGCACACAGTCTCATCTTAACAGTTGTTGTAGAGATGTGTCTGCTGCTAGAACTCTGTGTGACATTGACCTGGTCTCTAATCTGAGCTGCTGTTAACCTGCCATTTCTGAGGCTGGTGACTCGGATGAACTTCTCCTCCGCAGCAGAGGTGACTCTTGGTCTTCCTTTCCTGGGGCGCTCCTCATGTCAGACAGTTTCTTTGTAGCCCTTGATGGTTTTTGTGACTGCACTTGGGGACACTTTCAAAGTTTTCCCAATTTTTCGGACTGACTGACCTTCATTTCTTAAAGTAATGATGGCCGCTTCGTTTTCTTTACTTAGCTGCTTTTTTTCTTGCCATAATACAAATTCTAACAGTCTATTCAGTAGGACTATCAGCTGTGTATCCACCTGACTTCTGCCCAACACAACTCATGGTCCCAACCCCATTTATAAGGCAGGAAATCCCACTTATTAAACCTGACAGGGCACACCTGTGAAGTGAAAACCATTTCAGGTGACTACCTCTTGAAGCTCATCAAGAGAATGCCAAGAGTGTGCAAAGCAGTAATCAAAGCAAAAGGTGGCTACTGTGAAGAACCGAGAATATAAGACATATTTTCAGTTGTTTCACACTTTTTTGTTAAGTCTATAATTCCACATGTGTTAATTCATAGTTTTGATGCCTTCAGTGTGAATCTACAATTATCATAGTCATGAAAATACAGAAAACTCTTTGAATGAGAAGATGTGTCCAAACTTTTGGTCTCTACTGTATATGCATATGTGGGTTTGGTGTTATGGCGGTGTGAGGATTTGGAGATCAGTATATTACTATGGAAGACTTCTTTGGATGATATAGTAGAGATTGGACTCCATTCTGTTAATATTTCATCTATATATTGTCCGGATGTAGATGTGATGGTGACATATTTATTAGCATCATTTAGTTTATAAACCCAAGAGTGTGGCAATAAACTGTATTGATTAACATTATTATTGTACATATACTTAGTAACCCCTTTTTTGCTTTTGCACCAATTTCACGGTATGATATACTTGAGTGTATAATTTTGCTAGGTTTTGCCACACATCAAAGTTTGAAGGTTGTTTGGGCGTTGTAGATTATAATATTCGCACATTGGTACGTTATTCTCTGCTATGCGCAGTTATACGCGTTCCACTGCGGAACGCTTGTGAACTTCCGGTATGCTATTTTTAGATGCAGCTGTATATCTTCGCTGTTTGTTATAGCCGTTCCATTGTGAAACGCTTGCGAACCTCCGCTACGCTACTTTTAGACTTCGCTGCGTATCTCGCTGCTTGCGAATTTTCGCCCCTCTTCGAGCCAGTGATATGGTATTATTGTCGGAGCGACTTTGTTGGTATTTTACAGTAATATATCTGTATAATTTGAAGTTGAATACTATATGATGTCACTTCCGGCCGACCAAACACCGCATCAGCAATGGTGGGAGGGGATCATCAGGTGGACCTTATCTGAACCACTTTAGTGGATATATAAACCTGGGACTCTTATCTCCTGATGAAGCTGTGAGCGAAACGCACGTCGGGATAAAGACGGCCGCGGTCGGGTAACATATTTTATGTATATGCTTTAGTCAGATGCTATAATGTCTAATGTGATAACATATGGGACTCTAGTTACTTTTGCACTTGCACTTTATCCATTGCACCTTGATGTAGAGCTCGTCCCTATGTTAACTTGTATAACAGAGAGTATTTCTACCATGACCTGGTAATGCTGTCTTGTGGTGCTGCCTACTTACCGTAACGATTGTCCACCACCTGATATGTTTGTATATTTCAATTACACTGCACTTTGTCTGAAGTGAATGGAGCGGGTGCCTGCAGTTACACTATGCTGCTGCTCCACTGGAGATGACCTGTAGTGTGAGGACAAGGAAGCAGTGCTCTCATGGAATGCCGCCTCCTGTCTCACAGCTGATCGACCAGGGTCCCGGATGTCGGACCTTCGCCAGTTAGATATTGATAATCTATCCTGGGGATAGGTCATCAGTATTAGGGGCTGGACACCCCCTTTTAAATGCTCGCCTCCAGTGGCCAGAACAGCTTAAACGGCCCTCTTTAGCACCCTCAGCAGTTTAAATGGTCCCCTATATTGCCCCAGAAGTATAAATGGTCCCCTACAGTGCCCCCAGTAGTATAAATGGCCCCCTATATTGCCCCAGTAGTATAATGGCCCCCTATATTGCTCCCAGTAGTATAAATGGTCCCCTATTGTGCCCCCAGTAGTATAAATGGTCCCCTATATGACCCCAGTAGTGTAAAATGGCCCCCTATAGTGCCCCCAGTAGTATAAACGGGTCCCTATATTGTCCCCAGTAGTATAAATGGTCCCCTATATTGCTCCCAGTAGTATAAATGGTCCCCTATTGTGCCCCCAGTAGTATAAATGGTCCCCTATAGTGACCCAGTAGTATAAATGGTCCCCTATATTGCCCCCAGTAGTAAAAAAATGGTCCCCTATAGTGCCCCCAGTAGTGTAAATGGCCCCTATAGTGCCCCCAGTAGGGTAAATAGTCCCCTATAGTGCCCCCAGTAGTGTAAATGGTACCCCATTAGTGCCCCCAGTAGTGTAAATGGTCCCTTATGGTACTCCCCAGTAATGTAAATGGTCCCTATATTGCTCCCAGTAGTATAAATGGTCCCCTATTTGCCCCCAGTAGTATAAATGGTCCCCTATAGTGCCCCAGTAGTATAAATGGTCCCCTATATTGCCCCAGTAGTAAAAAATGGTCCCCTATAGTGCCCCAGTAGTGTAAATGGTCCCCTATAGTGCCCCCAGTAGTGTAATGGTCCCCTATAGTGCCCCAGTAGTGTAAATGGTACCCCATTAGTGGCCCCTAGTAGTGTAAATGGTCCCTTATGGTACT
>ONZH01010489.1:0-18693 GCA_900303285.1 Rhinella marina | reverse complement strand
AGTCATCTGGCTGTGACTCCGAGAGATGGCAGATGGCAGATGGCTGTGATGCCACAGCCCACAGCAGAGGATTGGCTTCGTTTTGCGGACGGATTCCATTTCTCTGCCCATTTTCCTAACTGCGTTGGGGCACTGGATGGCAAACACATTCGTGTTAAGAAGCCTCCTCACTCAGGGTCCCGATTCTTCAATTATAAACAGTATTTTTCTATAGAGCTTTTGTCCTTGGCTGACAGCAACTATAAATTTATAATGGTTGATATCGGGGCCTATGGAAGCACCTCGGATGCTCGCATCTTTAGTGCTTCTAGAATGGGTGAGCGGCTTTGTGAGAATCAGCTTGCCCTGCCAGAGCCCAGAAGACTGCCCGAATATGCTGGTCCGCCGACTCCGTTTGTGATTGTGGCTGACGAAGGGTTTGCATTGACAGACCATGTGATGCGACCTTTCCCAAGACGCGGTTTGGATGTCAGGAGGTGTATTTTCAACTACCATTTGAGCACTGCCCGTCGGTATGTTGAGTGCGCTTTTGGTATTCTCTCTAACAAGTGAAGGGTATTTCTGACAACCATACAGATGGACCCGGACCATGCCACCCTGGTTGTTCAAGCTTGTGTTATTCTACACAACTTCACCAGGATTCACGATGCCTCCTCGGATGTTGACCAGAGTGACATTCCAACATTTCCTGGTGTTGGTTTAGATCTCAGGATGCATAGATGACCTGGTACTGCAGGCATTGCAATTTGGGAACTTTATGCAGACTTCATCAGCCCCCAGGGGGCATTGTCGTGGCAGATGGATGCAATTCGTGGTAGCGTTTGAAATCTTCTGTGCTCTTTAGTGTTTTTTTATTTTTAACATATAGTTGATGATACTTTATATATTAGTTAGTGTAGGGACTCGCAAGAGACAGAGGACCCGTGACGTGGGCTTGTGGGCTGAGGTTTTTTGGAAATGGAAAAAGCAAGTGTCTTCAGAGATGTGTTGTTTGCTTTATATTTTTACTGAAATTATGAATCATCACTTTAGACATTTGTGTATGTTCCAAAAAACCTTCTAATACCTCTTTTGTTTGTTTTTTTGGACATTTACGAACTAGTTAAAAGAACGAGTTTTTATTGTTATTTCGACAATCCTACCATATTTTGCATTTTATTATTAAGAATGTTTTCATTAAAGGGTTATTCCCATCTCACAAATGTAGTTTGTATATTTAGATATAGCCATGCCAATATTTTTACTCATATAATGTATTTATATAAAATGTACCGTTTAGAAGATTTGCATATCCATTGTCCCATACACATCAGTCAGGCCGTTGCCCCTGGTTATGGCCACCGAAGCCATGTAGCAGTGGTGGTCAGCTTGCAGTTGTTCAAATCCGCTGTGAGGTAACTACTGTATTGTGAACGCACATTGCAACTCCTCATGAGCAGACACATCTTAGGGTACTTTCACATCTGCGTTTTGGAAGCTACCAGAACAAAACCCAATGGTCAGGATCCGTCCAAAATGCAGACTTTATAAACGGATCCTGCTCCATAGAGATGAATTGATCTTGGAACAGGAACCGTTTCTCTGTTTTGGAAGCGCAGACAAAAATGCTCCAACTCTAAGATGTGTGTGCACATGCTCATGTAATGTGCGTTCACTATACAGCAGTTACCTCAGAGTGGGTTTGAACAAGAGCAAGGCGGCCACCTCTACTACACGTTGGCTGTAACCAGGGGCAACAGGCTGACTGATGTGTTTGGGACAATAGAAATCCAAATAGGAAAATCTTCTAAATGGGACATTTTATATAAAAACATTATATTAGTAATATTATTGGTATGACTATATCTAACTATACAAACTACATTTGTGAGATGGGACTACCCCTTTAATGACAGTATGCTGGTGAGTTAAGTATTACAGCACATGAGGAAATACAGGTCTTCATCAACGTTTTTGTTTTTTGGTGTTGTTAGCAGCAAAATTAGCGCTCATTGCTGTACCTTAAATTTTGCACACTGACGCTGTTTGTGTTTCTTAAACACAATTTTCCGATTTTTTAGTAATTTTTAACCTTTTTTTGTGTTGGTTTACCTAACACATTAAATGTTTTATTTTAAAGTTCAAAGTTAGCGTTGAAGGCAAAGCTTCTTAGCATTGCTGACCTAAACCTTTAAGACATGTAAGTTATTATCTACTATAAAAACAATTATAGCAGAAAAAATTGACACCAGACAAAAATTTGGGGAAGCCAACTTGAGGCTACATGTAAAATAAAGTTTACTTTACCAAAAATGTAAAAAAAAATTACATAGAACGAATTAAATGAAATAAATTATAAAAAAGCAAATTAAGGATCCAGCAATTCATGGGTAAATGAATGGGGGGACAAAAGTTGCGGGAGGCTGGCGCACAATGTCCGAGTCAGGGCCAGCAGAGGTTGATGGAGCATTCATGCACTCCTGAGGGTAATTTAAAGCCTCAGAAGGGGCAAATCTGGGCGGCTGGACATAGGTGGGGGTGGTGATTATACATGGGCTGCTGCCCATAGGTGGGCTGCTGAGGAGGAGGTTGAGCCCCAAGGACCTGCAGGCGGACATTGTAAATTAAATTTACAATGTCCCCTTGGTATGGAGATTAAAACATCTCCAATACCATGGTAAGGGCCACCGTACATGGACTCTGTAGATGGTCCGGAACCTGCTTCATCAAATGTCCCAGCCCCCTCAACAGAGTTATTTCAGGCCCCTCAGTCCTCTTCTGGGATAGGTATTCTATCTCCCGAGCACCTATCCCAGAAGAAGCCTGAGGGGCAGTACGGCGTCTCCTTGGTGGCAGGGTCCTTGGGGGAGCCTATGGGCTGGTGGAGACATGGCCCAAGGATGGCTATTCTTCCTCAGCTTCAGCTCCTTCCTCCTGTGTCCCCTGTTGCGTCCCCTGTGTGGTCTGGGTTGGTCTGACTTCTGGTTGCGCCACATCCGAAGTCTCCCCTTCTGGATTATTCAGACTGTCCACAGTTCTACAAATAAAAGTAAAAAAAAAAAAAAAAAATTAATGGGTAATCTAGTACCAAATATGTCTAAAGTGTAAAACATTTTGTAAAGGGGTATTCCGGATTACATTTTTCATAGTTATGTTTGTGACAAAATCATCATCAATAATTACCAAATAAAATGTTTTTGGAACATATTTTATATTCAGGAGGTAAAAGTAGTTTGCTTCCTGCGCTAACCGCAGTGTGTCCTCCACTGTGTTACCATGGCATAGACCTGTCTTTCTGAGCCTTTGTCAGGTCGAGCATGCTCAGTGTGTTACTATTAATTCTCTAAATTAATAAATGTGTGGTTAAACAAAGGGAGTGCCAGTGTGTTGTTGATTGCTGAGTACAGGTGGTGTGTATGGGCTGGAATATCAGGCAAACAATCAATAAACATGAACACTCACATCAGCAAAACTAGCCATTGTGTGGATTGTATTTGTGTGAATGAAGATCAGAGGCCATGATGTTCACAATGTGCTGCAGGATCACCCAGAAGCTACACTAATTGATTGTATGGTCAAATTCTGCTTGGATTATATGTATAGGTATGTTTTTGTTTGGGTCCAAGCTGCAGCCTTTGAGGCAGTGCTTTTCAAATTCACTTACTTTAACGCATACCTCCCAACTTTGTAAAGAGACAAAGAGGGACATATTGTGTGGCAAATTTTTTCAGCACTAGTCCACGCCCCTAACTCCACCCACTATAAGCTAATCACCCAGTCCCCTTACTGTACGGGGATAATAAACACAGTGATATCACCGTACAGGGATAATAAACACAGTGATGTCACAGTACAGGGATAATAAATACAGCGATGTCACCATACAGGGATAATAAGCAAACACAGCGATGTCACCGTACAGGGAAAATAACCACAGTGATGTCACAGTACAGGGATATTAAACACAGTGATGTCACAGTATGGCGCTGGGGCGATGTGGACACATGGCGCCCGCTCGCACATGCAGCGGGCGTCATGGTCGGCAAGTCTCTGCTGTTTCTAATAGCAGAGACTTGTGGGTACTTACCGCCACCTGCGTTTTCCTCTTCAGCAATTAGATGCCGTGATCACGGCATCTAGTAGCGCAAAAACCCGGAAGCGTTCGCTTCTGGGTGGTGTACAGACACCCCATGTGGTCAAATGGGGTGTCTGTACACGATCTGAAAGCTGTAAACCTCGCTGATGAGGTTTATAGCTTTCAAAGTAAAATTCTTATTCTGGCCACTAGATGGCAGGCCAGGATAAGAAATGAGCAAATTCAGGTTTTAATTCAAAATTAAAAAGCCCTGATTGCTCATAAAGAAAAAAATAAAAAAACACAATCTATTTGCTCATATTTGAGCTTTAAAATAATCACAAAAAAATGTAAAAAAAATGTAAAAAAATGTATAAAAAAAATATATATAAAAGTTTAAATCACCCCCCTTTCCGTATAATTAAAAAATAAATACCTAAAAAACAATAAATATAGACATCATGGGTATCACCGTGACCGAAAACCGAAATTCCAATATGGCAAATTGTGTGGTGGAAAAAAGCGTCAAAATGCCGATTCGCTGTTTTTTGTCGCTTTTTTTTCTTAAAAAAAATTAAATAAAAAGTGATCAAAAAGTCATGCACACCCCAGAATGGTATCAATAAAAACTTCAGATCGCCCCGCAAAAAATGAGCCCCCATACAGCTCCGTACACATAAATACCAAAAAAGTTATAGGGGTCAAGATATGACAAAAAAAAAGAAAAAATGTCCAACTTTATAATTATTTTATCACTATCAAAACTCAGGAAAAACTATACATATTAGGTATCGCCGGATTCTTACTGACCAGTAGAATGAAAGTAACTGGTCAGTTTTAATGAACATCGAACGCTGTAAATAAAAAACCCGTAGAACTGTAGCGGAATAGCGGTTTTTTTTGCAATTTCACCCGATTTGGAATTTTTCTCCCGCTTCCCACTACACCATATGCAATATTAAATGGAGGCGTTGGAAATTACAACTTGTCCCGCAAAAAACAAGCCCTCATACAGCTATGTGAATAGAAAAATAAAACAGTTATGGCTATTTGAAGGCAGGGAGCGCAAAACGCAAAGCCGAAAAAACCTCCGGTACTGAAAGGGTTAAACACAGTGATGTCACAGTACAGGGATAATAAACACAGTGCAGTCCCCTCATAGAAAGTTAAAAAAAATAAAAACCTTATACTTACCTTTTTTTCTAGCTGCAGAATCACCAGCAGGAGATCTTCTCTTGTCTAGAGGGGGCGGAGCCAATGCTGACTGATGGCCGGCCCCGCCCCCCGCCCAGACATGAGGCAGAAGTTACGGAGAGAGCTGCGGGGGGGGGGGTTGCGAGGGTGGAAAGGGGGGACTCGGAGGATGAAAGAAGGATGAAAGAAGCAGGCAGCCGATTCTGGCTACTTCTTCTTGCAACAGGCTACTGTCTCTGAGTCCTATGGACGCAGAGACAGCTGCCAGAGACCGGGACATAGCTCCCCCGTATCGGGACAGCGGGACAGCCACTGCAATCCGGGACTGTCCCGCTGGATCCGGGATGGTTGGGAGGTATGCTTTAACGTAATACCCATTTTAGGTAAACCAACATCCTAAATATAGTAAGTGCTGTATAGTGTAAGTGACATCGAGTCCGCTGTGTTAATTTTGATCTTCATACTCAATTGCATTCTGACCAAAAATAATTTACAAGCACTTAGTGTACTACACTGCTCACTCACATAATGGAGTGGACTCTATGAAGAGACATGGCACAGTGTCTGAATGAAAGTGACTATGAATATTAAAAGAGATTAAATTGGATTCTGCAACACTTACAATCCACATCTCTTACTGGAGTTCAGGGGGTGTTTATGAGATCATAGGTTCACTTTAAGGAACAGTAGTCCCACTGGTCAGACACTTAAAAAATAAATTGCTGTGTGTTGCACATCAGATACAGTGAAATTAAACCCGCCTAAACAAAAATTTGAAGTTACAATGAACAACATTATAAATTGTGAAATCATAGTAATCCTGTTTTTGTAGATTTTTTTTTTGTTTTAAATAAAAAAAAAAAATAGTGGTGTCGTTGCTCACCGTCTGTGTGCTGTTAGTGCGTAATTAATATGAAAAAACCTGCACTAACTATTTTAAGCTTTGTCATAATGAGTTTTTTTTTGGATCCGGATATAATAAACTGTATATGATGTGCAACATACCCCTCTACAGTGTGGATATGTAAGAACACTGGCCATACTGGAGTTCAGAATAATAAAAACCAAACGTTTTGGGCAATTTTTGGGCCCATGGTGGTTGCTTAAAGATCACGTTTATACAAAACACTAAAACATTTAAACTTTAGGCTTGCATTACATTCTAAATCAAAAATTCAAATAATAATTATAAAGAAAACACTCATGGCCTCAATTCAAGAACAGGGCGCAAGAACCGCAGCTGTTCCATATAGAGAGAGGGGAGTTTCTTGGCCACCCCATCCCCACTGCGGCCACTATCTATCAAATCCCGCCTATATTGGTGGCGGCAGCTGGCCCATCGGGTCTTCGCCTTCTTAACTGCATACATAAGAAAAAAGACCAAATCAAAAAAGGTATAGTAACATACAGTATTTTAAATGTGTGGGTAATGAGTGGTGGAGAATGCTGCAGCAGTAGCAGGCTGAAGGCCATAATTGTAATAATGTGCAGGACAAAACCACAAAGCAGCAAAGAACATGGTGCACATATGTAAAAGTAGGCTTTATAAAGGGCCAACACAGTTACTTTAGTAAAGTCTTCACCCTTGTCCTGGCTGAAGGAGTTAATGTATAATCTGCAAAAATCCTGGTAAAATGAGACACTGAGCAGCCGCCAGGTCAGCTAGTGCAGGGGGGCCTGGCCAGCACAGTGACATCTTGTGTAGAGGCTGTCATCTCTTGGTGCACGAATACAAGTTTAGCAGGCAGGGAAGGTGACCAAGTGCATTTACAAGCTGTTATATTTGACTAGTTAGAAACATACAAAGAACAAAAAAAAAAAAAAAAAAATACATGGACAACCGCTTTAACATGGGTCACGACACAACTAACATGTTTTTCAACTCACCCAATTCTGCCCTACCATTGGAGTTGGCTTTCCTCCATTCAGCAGGCCTCATGTCCAACGGGACATTTTTGACAGACAATATGCATACCTCCCAACCGTCCCAGATCCAGCGGGACAGTCCCGGATTTCAGTGGCTGTCCCGCTATCCCGGGCAGGGGAGGTATGTCCCGCTTTCAGCTGTCTCTGCTTCCATAGGACGCAGAGACAGCTGATTAAATGGTGAAGCAGGAGCTCTCCGCTCCTCACTTCATCTCAGCCTCCCTCCTCCACTTTCCACTAACCTTGTCTGGGGGAGGAGGGGGGGCTGTGGAGCTCTCAGGAGGACTTGTAGGTTCAACCTCCGTAATAGGTAGATTGTAGTGGCTAGAAGGAGGTCTGTGACGTCACTGGTCACATGCCCCTTCATGGTCACATGGCAAACCCCGACTGCATTATGGAAGGAGGTGGGGCTGTGTGTGCTGGCCAGCAGCCCAGTGAAGAAGGATGTGCTGCAGTCCTGGAGCTTCATCGGGAGCAGGTAAGGGCAGTATATGGAGCTCATATATGAGGGGGCAGGTGAGGGGCAGCATATGGAGCTCATATATGAGGGGGCAGATGGAGCACTCAGGAGCAGTGGGGTTCAAGTGGAGTGGAATCTGATGCAATTACAGATGTTTATAGTACAGATCTTGGTGTATTCTGGGGCCATATCGGGGTGGGGCTTTATGGGGCGTAAATCTGTGAGGGGGGGCATGTGGTGTATACTGGGGGACAGAATAGGAGAGGACTCCAGCATAACGGAAACCGGACAGATCCGGTTTCGTTATTTTTGGGCGGAGTTAGAGGCGTGGCCTAGTACAAAAATATTTGCCATGGCGCGCTAGGCGCGCGCCGCACATGGTGTCCCTCTTTCCTCTTTTCCAAAGTTGGGAGATATGCAATATGTGGAACTCAAGTTTCTCCTGTCTCCTTGCCAAACTGGCTGCAAACTTCCTGAAAACACTGTTTGAAATGGTTACATGGTTTTGAAAAGAGGATGTTTTATTTAGGCATCCGCATTTTTTGCGGACCCATTGACATGCTCTATTTTTTTTTTGGTGGGCTACGGAACGGACATATGGATGTGGATAGCACACGGTGTGCTGTCCCCATTTTTTGCGGATTTTTCATGTGAAAAATGCACATCGGAGCACGCAAAAAAAGCTGTCGTGTGAAAGAGGCCTAATGCTGAGGACAGTGATTGGCTGCAGTGGTGACATGCCATATCCCTGCACATCAGTGTGCACATCACCAACACTGTACTTGCCTGTTGCATCTCTGTAAGTCTTTATTTACATGGCCGCATCAATGATGCTATAAAGTCCAATATGTGACATGCATAATCACAGCAGCAAAGCACTCAAACTAGAGTGTCAGGGATGTAACAGAGGAGAATTGTGGATTTATTTTTATATTTTATTTTTAACTATTGGACAACCTCTTTAATTCAGACGTGTTAGTTATTCCAGAGCATTATGTTTAAGACATTTTGTGGGTGTGGAATTGGGGGTGTGGCTTCTAAAAGGGGGCGGGGTGTATGTCCATAAAAAATTTTGGGATGTCCGTGATTTTTGGTTCAGTTGTCCAGAAAAATTTAAATGGAAGGTTGGCAACTCTGATTCTGGGGGTTCAATCCTGGTGTCCCTCCCTTCATGAACCCAGAACTTGTGTGTGTACCCAGAGCTACCCACACAGATTTTATACATTTTTATGCCATACCTTGTTCGCTTGCTGGGCAGTTACTGGCAGAATCTTACCCTCCCTTTTAAAAGTAATAGGTATTTGTCTATGCAGACATTTTGTTCTGGAGTGTACACTTCTGAGAACTTTGCATTGTAGTGGTCAAGGATGGGCCTAATTTTGAACAGACTGTAAATTGGAGTGTGGTACAAGACATCCACAATAATGAGTAATCTTTGTTTTTTTAACGCCCATATGCAGCAAGAGCTCCCAAAAGGTCATCATCTCTGCTGCATTTACTGGGGTCCAACCTAGGGGTCTAGCATATGGATGTGGGGTTCTGTGCAATGAATTGCTGGGTATATAAATTTGTTTGGGTTACCATCAAATTTATAAAATCTTCAGAGAAAAAGATTTAAAAAAAAAAAAAAAAAAATAATTTCAGTGAAGCCCACACAATCTATCCGAATTCCTGAGCTGCCCACAAACTCAGGAATTTGGGGCTGATAATCCTCAGGGGGTGGGGTCCATGAGGGTTCACTCTGGGGGGCTGCCTCCGCTGTTGTTCTCAGGCGCCTTCTAGAAGGTCCCTCATCACCGGATGATGATGAGGGGGTAGAGGAAAGTGGCACCCTCTTCTCCCTCACTGGCAGACTCCGTATCAGAGGCAAGATACACGTATGCCTCTTCAGCTGAGTATACTCATTGGGATGGATGGGCCATTTTTATTTTATTGGGATGTGACGTGTGAAATGTGTAAACCTTTATTTAGTGTGAGGGGTGTGTATGTTGTGTTTTCACACGTGACAGGGCTTGTAATAAATTGGAAATTAAATTTAGGAGAAGAAAAGGAGAAAAAATAAGCAAAAATAAAAATTCTTTTCTGCACGAAAAAAAAGAGGTAGTTTCTTCTGCACAAAAAAAAAGCAGACATGATCAGTAATGGATACTACTGATCGGTGCTCAGTGGTTGCAAAATTCACGCACGCGTTCATGCATCTACCACTAACTGCAGCTCATTTTTCCATCAAAAAATAAAAAAAAAACAAAAACAAAAAAAAACCCTTAGCAGCTATAAATGAGCACACTACTGATCGGTGCTCGCATGCACACAGATGGTTTGTGCGTGCAAAAAAACTGTAGTATAAAAATTCACTACAGTGCTTGGTGGTTGCAAAATGCATGCAGTTGGTGCGAAATGATAAACAACAATTTAAAAGTAAAAACAATGGGAGGAAAAATAGAAAAACCTAAAGCTTGATGTGACACTGGTATTGGCACCCTTTACATTTAATTAGAATGGAAACACATTTTGACTCCCTGTGGTAAATCACAAATAAGAATCACCTATAATAAATTATTGGTGCCTATGTGCCATGAATTAGTCAATGAATGATGACTTCAGTGTTTAAAAAAGCCATGTTAGGCCCTGTTCCTTTGTCACAATGGTGAAGACAAAGGAGCAGTCTGAGGACATCAGAACTGCTAAAGACCTGAAGGCCAACCTGGAACAGTCTGAGGTCATGGTTTCAACAAGTACCATACACTGCACACTAAACCAAGCAGAGCTTTATTTGGTGAAAGCCAAGGAAGAAACCATTGCTGAAGAAAAAACATAAAAGGAACGACTGATCTTTGCCAAAGAGTAGCTTGACAAACCACAATCCTTCTGGGAAAATTTTCTGTGGATAGAGGAAAAAAAATAAAATAAATAAATCGAGCTTTTTGGCAATGCAAAGCAACAGTTTGTTTATAGACAGCGTAATGAAGCTTATAAGGAAAAGAACACCCTACCAACAGTTAAGCATGGTGGACGATCCATAATGTTGTGGGGTTGCTTTACTGCATCTGGTACTGGAGGCCTTGACCATAACACAGGAATCATGAAATCAGAATTATCAAGAGATTTTTGAGCAAAATGTCCTACCCAGTGTAAGAAAACTTGGTTTGAGTCAAAGATCATAGGCCCTCCAGCAAGAAAAGATCCAAAGCACACATCCAAAAGTACACAGAAATGGTGGAAAAATAAAAAAATGGACTGTTTTAAAATGGCCAGCAATGAGTCCTGACCTCAATCCCATTGAAAATCTTTGAGGTGAGCTGAAATCTGTCATTGGGAAAAAGAACCCTGCAAACATTCAAGAGCTTGAACAAATTGCAAAGGAAGAGTGGGAAAATACCAGATGAGAAGTGCAAGAAGCTTATAGATGGCTACAAGAAACATTTGGAGGTTGTCATCAATGCCAAAGGGTGTGCAACCAACTATTAATTAGGGGTGCCTGTATTGCTGCACATTCTATGTTTTCTGCCTCTATATATATATTGTAAGGGGACGTTCTTACCAGCAGGGCAACAGGATTTCTCTGCAGACAACAGGATTTCAGTCCAAATCGTGCTTTATTCAAATCAGACACAGGCACTCCCAGTTATGCCATCTGGGCAATAGCTAATACACAGGTCACTGTCTCACCTAAGAAATGCAGGTTTTCTTCCAGTATTCCTGAGCCAGCAATACAGTTAGCCTCTTAGGCTCTCCAGGCATAGCTACTGAATTGACTTCCTGGAATGCCTTTTATTTCCCTCTAACGATCACAGCTGGCTCACCTGTGCTCTCCTCAAGCTAGAGGGAAAACCTGGCCTGGACCGGGGTGGAAAACAGGCCGAACTGGATAGACAGATGTCTTTTTTGGCCTTAAAAACTATGTTACTATGTTACCTGTGCTCTCCTCAAGCTAGAGGGAAAACCTGGCCTGGACCAGGGTGGATTGGAAAGGTCCCACTGCCAACCTACCTTCCCAATCCAAATAAAATCCAGCCCTGTTATTTTAAATAACACTAGCTCCAGCAACTATGTCTTGCTGAAGCCATACCAAAGTCTTTCTGGATTTTATTTACCTCACCCAGTTGAGGAATCTGGGTGGGATATACACCCCTTCCAGTATTTTACCACTTTACCACATATCCCCCCTCTTCTCCAGACTGGAGGTCTGAGCACTTTCAGCCAACATACAATGTACCCTGGACAAGGCATCTACATTTCCCTGCAATTTCCCCAGCGTTTGTTCCACCTTGAAATTAAAATTTTGCAGGGAGAGAAACCACCTAGTCACCCTTGCATTGTTCTCCTTATTTTGCTTCATCTAGGCTAGAGGAGCATGGTCTGTCACCAACACAAATATCCTACCCAGCAGGTAATATTTAAGTGACTCCAGAGCCCATTTATTGGCCAGACATTCTCGCTCCACTATGGCATAATTTCTTTCTGCTGGGGTCAATTTCCTGCTTAGGTACATCACCGGGTACTCCTCCTCATTTATCACTTGTGATAGGACCGCTCCCAAGCCTGTATCAGATGCATCTGTCTGGACCAGAATCTCTTTTCCAAAATCCAGGAAAATAAGTACTGGCTGTTGACAGAAAGCAGATTTTAGGCTCTGAAAAGCCTTCTCTGCTTCTAGGGTCCATTTCACCATTACTGACTTAAGACCTTTCGTTAAGTCAGTCAACGGTGCTACAATGGAGGCAAAATTTGGTACAAACCGACGGTAGTACCCCGTTATGACAAGGAAGGCCCTGACTTGTTTTTTTGTTAAAGGCTTAGGCCAATCCTGTATTGCCTCCACCTTACTGACCTGGGGTTTAACCAGCCCCTTACCAATAATGTAGCCCAGGTATCTTGCTTCTTCTAAACCCACTGCACACTTCTCAGGGTTTATGGTTAGGCCCACATCACTAAGGGAGTCTATCACAGCCTTTACCTTCCAGAGGTGACTTTTCCAATCTGGTGAAAAAATGACCACATCATCAAGGTAAGCGGCGGCATAGTCACGATGTGGCCTCAAGATTAGGTACATCAACCTCTGAAACGTAGCAGGGGCTCCATGTAACCCAAACGGCATCACTGTGTACTGAAACAGCCCCTCTGGGGTGGAGAATGCTGTCTTTTCTTTAGCCTCCTCTGACAAAGGTATCTGCCAATACCCCTTTGTAAGGTCAAGGGTTGTGATATATCTTGCTTTTCCAAGCCTTTCAATCAATTCGTCTACCCTGTGCATGGGGTACGCGTCAAATTTTGACACCTCGTTTAGCTTACGAAAATTATTACAGAACCTCCAGGTTCCATTGGGCTTTGGGATTAGCACAATAGGGCTCGACCACTCACTGGTAGACTCCTCAATGACCCCTAACTTGAGCATGCGCTTGACCTCAGAGGATACCGTTTTTCAACGTGCTTTGGGTATCCTATAGGGCTTGAGATTTACCTTACTGTGGGGCTCAGTTCTCACGTGATGTTTTATCAGGTGTGTCCGGCCTGGTAAATCCGAAAATCTCTTTTTATTTTTCTGTAAAAACTCTTACTTCCTGCTTCTGGTGCACTGACAGTGCCTCACTAATTTTTACCGGGGGGAGGATTGGTTGCGACACCTCCTTAATCATGGTCTGCGCCGCCACCAATGATTCCTGTTCTTTCCACGTCTTGATCAGATTTACGTGGTAAATCTGGAAGGATTTTCTCCTATATGGTTGATTTACCTTATAATTTACCTCGTCCACTTTTTCAACAATCTCATAGGGACCCTGTCAGTTTGCCAGGAATTTACTTTCTACTGTGGGCACTAAAACCAGGACCCTGTCTCCGGGGTTAAAGTCCCTTACTCTTGCAGATCGATTATAAATTCTGCTTTGAGCCTCCTGAGCTCTTTGCAGATGCTCTTTAACAATAGGCATTACGCTTAATTACTGTACTTGCTGTATTACAGCTCTGATGAGTACCATGACTCTTCTATATCATGTCCAACATGTGTTCGGTTTGACTTTATGATCCTTTTTTGCTCATATCTGTGTATCCTATGATATTCCTTGTTTATGTCCTTAAAATGTTTGAAAAATGGTGCACTTTCTTTAGTGCCAGTAAAATAAACAGTTTAAACAAAAAAAACAAAAAAAACAAAACAATAGGCATTACGATCGCTATCCGGTCTTGCATTTGAGCCACATGCTCTATGACACTTTTATAGGGGCTAGATTCAGTCTCCCAGGTCTCCTTGGCCACATCTAACAAACCCCTTGGGTGACGGCCATACACTAGCTCAAATGGTGAGAACCTGGTGGAAGCCTGGGGTACCTCTCTGATAGAGAACATCAGATAGGGTAACAAACAGTCCCAGTCATCTTTTTTTCTCCCTGGCTGTGACGCTCTCCGATGTGATTGGATCGCGGCATAGCCAGGGAGAAGGAGACGCCCATTGAGAAACCAGGGCGTCTCCTCCTCCCTGTACCGATGCTCAGGATTAACATACTGAGCAGGAAAAATACAGGGGGGTGCAGCAGCGCTATTTTGAAGAACGGTCACGGGTGGCAGCATCAGCGGGGGGTACCCTCCGAGTAAAGGTATTTAGCTACTGTAAAAAAAAAAAAAAAAAAAAAGCATGAAAGGTCCTCTTTAACATCTGCTTCAGGGTTTTGTTAAATCTTTCAACTAGTCCATCGGTTTGGGGATGGTACACAGATGTACGCATGTGGGTGATTTTAAACAATTTGCATAATTCTTTCATGACCTTGGACATAAAAGGTGTACCCTGGTTTGTCAGGATTTCCTTAAGGATCCCCGTGCGGGAAAACATGTAAAACAATTCCCGGGCAATATTTTTTGACGCCATGCTACCTAAGGGTACTGCTTCCGGGTACCGAGTGGCATAGTCTAACACAACCAAGATGTACTGGTGTCCCCTAGCAGACTTAACAATGGGACCCACCAAATCCATTGCAATTCTTTCGAATGGTACCTCAATGATGGGCAGAGGTACCAAGGGGCTACGGAAGTGTAATGCTGGGGCACTTATCTGACAGGTGGGGCACGACTCACAGTATGATTTTACTTTCTCATACACACCGGGCCAATAAAACCTTTGTAATACCCTCTCCTGGGTTTTGTTTGTTCCCAAATGTCCCCCAAGGACGTGTGTAATGGCCCAGACTAGTATGTGTGCAGGTGTCGGAGGTATTTCAGTATAGATCCCTTAGTTTTCTCCAGTCTAAAGGTAAAGGCCTGCATTCCGAAACTCTCCCTCATTCTTAGCTTTCCCTATATGTGAGCTCAAAACACTTCCATCTGGTGTCTAAAGTTGGTATTGCACATTATGCATTATTGTCTGCATTGCCTTATGACTGCGTGGAGAAGACCCCATCCATATACCCCAAGAAACCCACTTGCCCAAATAACGACACTACAACAGTTACCTTTTACTTTACTTTAATGGTGGGGTTCGGCCACAGCTTACAACACCTTTATTCAAACAGAACCTTTTAAACCTGGTCACGAGGTCGATGGGGCCCTCAACCCGCGTACGCGGTGGCCAGAGACGCTCCGCGACCTCCTTACACGATTGAAACCGCCATAAGGAGTGCATATACCCCTATACTGCACTCCGCCCGCCACTAAGCAGATACAGCGCCTGTTCTATGCCGTCCTGCAGCCCTGACAGGAAGATGTCCAGCCCTATCTCGTTGAGATGTACCCCGTCCTGCCGCATCAACCGAGAGTTATCCCCTTCTAATTGCCGGTGCCGAACCACCACCCCTCCCCTGTTGCGGACAAAACGGGCCATGCGGGTGTTGACCGTCCTACGAGCCCTTTCAACCCCAACAGCGTCCCTCGCACCCCTCCAGACGACCCGTGGAATAATCTCCGACCATACCATAATAAGTTCGGGGAAAAACCCCCCGAACCGTTCCACATCCGCCTTCATTAGAGACAAAAGCTCACCCATGCGGACTTGACACAAGTCATTCCCCCCACATGAAGGACTAACACCGTGGGGATGCGAACCCCCTTTCCAATGGCCACGACCTCCGCCAAAACTTGAGACCAGCGTAAACCCCGGATGCCGCGCCAATGAACATCCGCTGACTGGAATCCCAGGCATCGACCTCCAGGCCGACATTCCGCACGCTGGGCCGCCCAAAACACATAAGAATGGCCTAAGATCCAAACCAGTGGCCGTCCTAGAAAAGAAATCACACAATCAATTCCGGCCGAACATAGCCAGCAAAACAGTTAGAACGCCATCGACCAATGCGCATCACTTCCTCATTCGCCAAGCCAGCCCGAGCCGCCTCCGTCGCGGCGCCAATCCGAAACGAGTGGGTACCGAACTCCGAGGAATCGTAACCCAAACGAGACAAGCAGGTCTTAAAAACCGCCGTGAACTGGTACCGCGTCAGCGTGGAACCGTCCTCGTGAACTAGGAAATGCGAACCCGCCGTGCGAACCACAGAAAAATCCGAAAACCAGCCGGAACGGACACACCGCACCCAGAACCGACCGAAGAACAATCCACTCACCCCTACCAAATTGATCCGTCTTGGACCGCGACACCCGAACGCGAACCGTTTCCCGACCCCAAACAGACGTCATCCGCCAATAAACCCCCGTTTGCCACCCGGGATGCGGAACGAGCTCCCCGACCCGCAAGGCCCCGAAAAAAGCCAAACCGAACGCGGCCCGAAAAAGGGAAGACTCGTAAGTTGACTTGCACACCGAATCACAGGCCAACAACAAATTGGACAACAAATCCACCGAAACCGGCCGGCGCGAGTCGCGGAACCCAATCTCCTTTCTCCAACCCCTCAGGACACGGGACACGATAAAATGCTTCCCTATATCTCCAGCCGCGCAGCTGAAAATGAAAGGACAACCCAGTAAGGCGCCTCCTAGCCACCAAAGCCGACGCTCCCGACGTCCTCAGGGCCGTTAAATAACGCAGGGTAACCCGAAGGCGGCCAGCCGCCGTGGAACAAGAGTCCCAAGACCCCGCTTCCCGCACCCAGTCAGCCCAGGCCTTACCATACGCAGACCAGGTCGCGGAGCCAGGGACTGCCTCACCAGTGGTATCAAAGGCCCGTTACCAGGTCCCAAAGGGACTCCGGACAGCAGGAACCCTCCGGATCCGCCTGCGGAAGAAACTCCCGAACGTCTGAAATTGAAACCGAGACAGAGCGTCAGCAACAGTGTTATCAACTCCCGGAACATGGCGAGATGTAAACCAGATATTGAACTCAAGGCAACGCAGCACCAAGTGCCTTAGGAGGGAGAGAACCGGTAGCGAAGAGGACGATAACGGTTAATACACAACACCCACGCTCATGTTATCAGTCCAAAAACAAATCTTCCGATTAACCAGAGCGGGCCCAGATCTCAATCGCCACCACAATAGGAAAAAGCTCCAACAGCGTCAAATTCTTACAAAAACCGCACTCACGCCACACCGCCGGCCACGCCTGAGCACACCAGTGAGTGCCCAAAATGGCACCAAAAACCGGTAGACCCAGCCGCGTCCGTAAACAAACACAACTCATCGTTGGTAACACCCTCAGCCTGACAGCAAGTATGGCCATTATAAGACGATAGAAAAGACCGCCAAACCATCAAATCCTCCCGCAACTGTCGAGTAATCCTAATCCTATGAGTAGGGGCACTAGCCCCTTTGGTAGCCAGTGACAATCTGCGGGAGAAGACGCGGCCCATCGGCATGACCCGACAGGCAAAAACCAGTAAACCCAACAAGGACTGCAACTGCTGCAACGTAACCTTTTTCACCGAACAAAAAACCATCAACCAGACTGACCAACTTCTCCAATTTATCTCCAGGCAGACGGAACACCATCTCATCCGTATCCAGCTCAATACCCAGGAAAGACAATCTAGTTGTCGGCCCTTCGGTTTTCTCCGCCGGACAGCGGGACACCGAACTTCCGCATCATGTAACAAAAAGTATCCAACAAAAAACGGCAGCCGCCAGACCCGCCGGACCGACAAAAAGAAAGTCATCCCAAATAATGCAACACGGATGAGGACCCTGTTTCATAACGCACCACCCATTCAAGGAAACAACTGAAACATCTCAAAATAGTGGCACGAAATGGAACCAGCCCATAGGAAGGCACATAATCGTAATAATAAGCCCCGTCCACACAACACCCCAGCAAGTGAAAGCAATCCGGGGTGAACAGGCAACAAACGAAAAGCAGATTCGATGTCCGACTTAGCAGTAGGGAACCACGACCGTGCCGCCGAACCAGCATCACCGCACGGTCAAAAGAAACATAAGAGACAGACGCTTCGGCCTTGGAAATACCGTCATTCACAGAGCTACCCTTAGGAAAGGAAAGATGTGTGAATCAGACGATACTTCCCAACCTCCCTTCTTCGGAACAAACTCCCAACGGGACACCCGAAGGTTCGCAAAAGGAGGAGCCGAAAACGGACCAGCCATTCTGCCCAAAGAAACCTCCTTTCCCAATCTTCTCCTGCAAAACCAACGGCTGCTGGATCGCCGACTTCAAGTTACTCCGCAAACTTCGGAGACCAGGATAACAAAAAGGGGATAAAAAAATCCCACTGTGAAACCGTTCCTCAGGCCACTCCGCCTCCTCAGTCCTAGGATTACCTGTCTAGCCAAGGCGCCATCGCGGCTACGCTCACCGGCGTCCTTAGCGGAACTCCCCCTGCTGCTGCTCGGCCAGGCTGACCGGGACCCCCGAGGGCACTTCGCCGCAGAGTGGGATCCCCCGCAGGATGAGCACTCGTGGCGGAAGCGACACAATCCGTAGAAACGGCAGTGCCCTTCATTATAGAGCCAGCAAGATCCCGGGCGCCTAACCGCCACTGAGCCAGACCCGGCCGAGGACGACCCAGCGGCGCCACCGAGAAAGGGCGCCGGCAACCGCTGCGCCGTCATCAATCGGAGCCAGACATCGGTAGCCTTAACACCCCAACCTACTTCGGGATGCAAAGCCAAGCGGCGACGAAACTCTTCGTCATACCGCCACCAAGCCGACCCTCCGTGGGTCTTAAAAGC
>ONZH01010488.1:0-25894 GCA_900303285.1 Rhinella marina | reverse complement strand
TTTTTTTTTTTTGTCTACACATTCATGTGTATATGTGTATATATCATTGATTCATTGATTAGAGATTACCTCCCCTTTTTTTTTTTTGTATAAGCCACTTTGTAATTTCTTCATATAATGCCAGTGTCCATAATTATTCAACAAATTCTCCATTATTTTCATGACATAATTTTTATTCCATTATTATTATTATTATTATTATTATATTTTTTTTTATATTTTTTTCATTTTTTATTTTTTTCTATTTATTTTTTTATTATTATTATCATTTTTTTATTTTATCATTTTTTATTATCATCTTTTTTTGTCTACACATTCATGTATATATGTGTATATATCATTAATTCAATGATTAGAGATTACCCCCTTTTTTTTTTTTTTTTTTTTCACTGCCCTACATTTATACCTTATTTGCCCATTACCTAATGGAGTATCTACAACTGTCTTATATCTCACATCACATTCACTCATTAATTCAATAGACTTAACAAGATCCATTGTCTAGTTGTGTATTTTGAATTTTATCCATTTTCAATTTAGGACCTCAACTACCCTACATTTATTTTATGACATTGATAAAAACAATAATGATTAGGTCCATACAGTTCAATACATTTGGAACGCAGATTGCGCTCCAGAGTCCCCCCTGCTATTAGAGCCGTAAGCACACTTTAGTAAAGGGGAAGTACAGCCTGAAGTTCCGGCCGAACAGTAGGATAACCCCGGAGTCCCGCAGTGGAAAGCATATGCGTTCCACCTTCCGATTGGCAGTTAAGAAGGAAGTAGTTGTTCTCAGGAACTCCACAGTGGATGTGCGTTCCACCTCCGTACCGGCCACTATGAAGGGAGATTACATTATAAGCTTAGGATGGATTTTGAAGCCCATCCCTGAGCTCTCCCACTACCACCAATGTAGTTTTGAATTTCTGGCTAGTCAATTAGAAGATTAATTTAAACTATGATTTATATATAGGGAACAGGAACAGGAAGTGCTTTGCGTTCCAGCCTGGAACGCATTTTCTACAACCACACTTCCTGAGTTAGTCAAGTTTGGCGAGAAAGAACCATTATTTAAAGGCACAGTGACTAGTAAGTTTTATACATGTCTGTTTTTTTATATTTTTATGTTTGTAACTTTTTTTATGCTCCTGAAGAAGGGGGACGTATGTAAAAAAAAATCCGAAACGCGTTGAGCTTTATTTAATTAAAGGATTTTAGATGAAGAAGCTGTGGAAAGTGGCTGACATCATTATCTGACAACTACAAACGATCTCGGCGGGGGAGGTGGACCTGTTGGTGTCTTAAACTTTATCCTTCAGGCCCCTCCTCGGTGAAGTAAGTTACAACAAACTATGTTTGAGAATATGAATTTATTCCAGTATATTGTTTTTACAAAAATATGAATAATTTTTAGCTACCATTGGATCTTTGGACTTATGTATTACGAACAACCTAAGTCTAAGGGACTCGGTGTTGGCGCTAGTTCAAACATTTTTTATTCTGCTATATCGGTTCAAAGAACTCTTTGTAACCTCTAGCAGTCCACACGGCTCACACATGTGCCATTATACTCCGATACTATTTCCCAAAGTAACAACAACCCATATAAACACTGCATATAAAACCTGCCTGGCCCACGTGTTCAATCTTGTGGTTCAGCGGTTCCTCAAGACCGCAAATTTGTCTGATTTGCTCACCAAGGTGCGACGCATCTGGGCGCATTTCCGCAAGTCAACCACAGATGCTGGCACTCTCAGGGCAGTGCAACGGCGCTTACAACTGACTGCTCACTGTTGTGCGACGTGTCCACGCGATGGAATTCCACATTACACATGTTAGCCAGGGTTTACAAGCAGCACAGAGCGATTGTAGATTGCCAGATGACAATTTCCACGAGAACTGGTAGTCAGGTTAGTCAGCTTCTTCAAGTCTACAATGAGGAGTGGACGTGGATGTCTGATATCTGTCAGGTGTTAAGCAACTTTGAGAAGTCAACACAGATGATCATTGGCGATGCCGCTATTATCAGAATCATCATCCCGCTGCTTTGTCTGCTGAAAAACTCACTGCTCAGCATGAAGTCAGAGGCTTTGCGCTTGTCACAGGAGATGAGGGAAGAAGATACGTTGCTTGATAGTCAGAGCACCCTCAGGTCTGTTTCTCAGCGCGTATTGGAGGAGGAGGAGGAGGAGGAAGAGAAGGAGACTGTTGGCGAGACTGAAGAGGGTACCTATGCTCATTCCTTCTTATCTGTTGAGCATGTATGGGCTGAAGAGGAGGAGTTGGAGGAGGAGGAAATGGAGAGTCAGCCTATTGAGGAAAGGGAATTCTTGCATGTTTCGACTCTTGCGCACATGGCTGACTTCATGTTAGGCTGCCTTTCCCGTGACCCTCGCGTTAGAAGCATTTTTGAAAACACCGATTACTGGGTGTTCACCCTCCTGGACCCCAGGTACAAGCAGAACTTTTCCACTCTCATTCCTGTAGAGGAAAGGAGTATGAGAGTGAATCAATATCAACAGTCCCTGGTGCACAAGCTGAAACTATCCTTCCCATCTGACACCGCTAGCGGCAGAGGATGTAGTTCTGTGGGCCAAATAGCGGGGGAGAGGAGGGGAGCAGGCAGCTTGTCAAGCAAAGGCAGGGGAACACTCTCCAAGGCCTTTGCCAGTTTTATGGCACCCCAGCAAGACACCCCAGCACCCGTCCCCCAGTAGGGGGGAGCTGTTCAGAAAGATGGTGAGGGAGTACCTAGCTGACCATACCAACGTCCTGCATGATCACTCTGCTCCATACAACTACTGGGTTGCAAAGCTGGACACGTTGCCCGAACTGGCGCTGTATGTGTTGTCAGAGCGGGTCTTCAGTGCAGCTGGTGGCATCATCACTGATAAGCGTACACGCCTGTCAACTGACAGTGCTGACAGACTGACGATTATTGAAATTAATAAAGCCTGGATTTCACCGGAATGCAAATCTCCACCGGGGGAAAGCAGCTCAACATGAAGATTCTTTATGTATCCTCACCTCTCCTCCTCCTCTTCGCACACAAACGCTGAGGCAACAGGCAATGTTTCTGAGGGCCAACTGGCGCTCTTTACAAACAATGTTTACGGACGGCGACCTACAGGCCAATAAATTCTTTTAGTAGCGTCAACTACAGACACTCCAAAACAAGTTTACAGGAGGGTCAACTACAGACACTCCAAAACAATTTTACAGGAGGGTCAACTTCAGACACTCCAAAACACATTTTTGGGAGGCTCACCTACAGCCATTTGACTGCAATCTCAGTCTGACCAAGGCATTGGTGGTGTCACCGCCATGCTGTATCAGTGTAAAATTTTATGTGCTTCACCTGCTACCTTAGTGTAACTTGGTCACTCTGGGTTCACCGCCATGCTGTATCAGTGTAAAATTTTATGTGCTTCACCTGCTACCTTAGTGTAACTTGGTCACTCTGGGTTCACCGCCATGCTGTGTCAGTGTAAAATTATATGTGCTTCACCTGCTACCTGAGTGTAACTTGGTCACTCTGGGTTTACCGCCATGCTGTGTCAGTGTAAAATTTTATGTGCTTCACCTGCTACCTGAGTGTAACTTGGTCACTCTGGGTTCACCGCCATGCTGTATCAGTGTAAAATTTTATGTGCTTCACCTGCCACCTCAACTAACTTGATCAACACTACTATTACACTACTACTACTACAACACTACTACACAACGCTACTATTCCGCACACGACAGAATTGTTCACTGCACTGTAGTATATATAACAGAGGAAAAAAAAGGAATTTTTAGACTGCAGCTAATTTAACGCAAACTACTCCATTTTTCACTGGACTGTAGTATATATAACTGAGAGAAAAAAACGTAGTCTTTAAATGGCGGCTATTTTACCGCAAACCACTACATTTTTTACTGGACTGTAGTACATATAACTGAGAAAATACGTATTTTATAGACTGACGCTGCTGTAAAGCACACTACAGAATTTTTCACTGGACTGTAGTACATATAACTGAGAAAAACGTAGTCTTTAAATGGCGGCTATTTTACCGCAAACCACTACATTTTTCACTGGACTGTAGTACATATAACTGAGAAAATACGTAGTCTTTAAATGGTGGCTATTTTACCGCAAACCACTCAATTTTTCACTGGACTGTAGTACATATAACTGAGAAAATACGTATTTTATAGACTGACGCTGCTGTAAAGCACACTACAGAATTTTTCACTGGACTGTAGTACATATAACTGAGAAAAACGTAGTCTTTAAATGGCGGCTATTTTACCGCAAACCACTACATTTTTCACTGGACTGTAGTACATATAACTGAGAAAATACGTATTTTATAGACTGACGCTGCTGTACAGCACACTACAGAATTTTTCGCTGGACTGTAGTATATATAAATGAGAAAAAAACGTAGTCTTTAAATGGCGGCTATTTTACCGCAAACCACTACATTTTTCACTGGACTGTAGTATATATAAATGAGAAAAAACATAGTCTTTAAATGGCGGCTATTTTACCGCAAACCACTACATTTTTCACTGGACTGTAGTATATATAAATGAGAAAAAAAACGTAGTCTTTAAATGGCGGCTATTTTACCGCAAACCACTACATTTTTCATTGGACTGTAGTACATATAACTGAGAAAAAACGTATTTTATAGACTGACACTGCTGTACAGCACACTACAGAATTGTTCACTGGACTGTAGTATATATAAATGAGAAAAAATGTAGTCTTTAAATGGCGGCTATTTTACCGCAAACCACTACATTTTTCACTGGACTGTAGTATATATAAATGACAAAAAAACGTAGTCTTTAAATGGCGTCTATTTTACCGCAAACCACTACATTTTTCATTGGACTGTAGTACATATAACTGAGAAAAAACGTATTTTATAGACTGACACTGCACACTACAGAATTGTTTACTGCACTGTAGTATACATAACTGAGAGAAAAAACGTATTCCCTAGACTGATGCTACTGTACAGCACACTAAATAATTGTTCACTGCACTGTAGTATACATAACTGAGAGAAAAAACGTATTCCCTAAACTGACGCTACTGTACAGTACACTACATAATTGTTCACTGGACTGTAGTGTATAGAAATGATAGAAAAAATGTATTCCCTAGACTGCACTACAAATCCCAGCAAGCTAAGGTACAGCAGCAGCACCAGCAAAAATGAGTACTGAGAGGACTTTGGGCAATTTCTTTTGGGTTTGTGTGGACCACGTGCTGTCCCTTCTGCCACCAGTCGCTGTGCACAGTGTGCAGCCAAGATGGCGGTAGCTGCACTACAAGTCCCAGCCAGCAGCCAGGAGGAGACAAAAAAAATGGTGCTTGTAGCCCTTAGAAGGGCTGTTGGGTTCTTTGAGCATGATTCCTGCCTAACCAACATCTAAATTCAGGCCCTAACACTCTCCCTGACAGACAGCAGCTCTATCCCTAATCTCATGCAGGCGGCGTCTGACACGAGCAGCGCGGGACCAGATTCTTATATTCCCAGGTCATCTGATCTGGCAAGCCAATCCCTGCTATCGACTTGTAGGGGCCCCACGTGATGCTAGGAGGTACCAAAGACTCTCCTGCATGTTGATTGGCTGAGAAAGGCGCCTAACATGTAGGAAGAGAAAAATGCCATTTCCTCGAGGATCGCGATATGCTCGTCCGAGTAGCGAGCATATGCGAATACCCTAAAGCTCGAACGAGCATATTCGCTCATCTCTAATAAAAACTTTCTAAAAACGGGCCTCTGCTCTCCAAGGGGTAAAAGACCGATTTCGGTTTTAAAGAGGATTTTATTGGGATTACAGGTGTGTCTTGATTAGCGCTATTTTCCTCCAACAGTTCTTCAGAGGTAGTGCTCAATTTATTAGTTACTATGACTGGGCATTTGCCGTTATTATTTTTTGTAAGTCTTTGATAGAAAAATGTTGTTGAAGTGTCAATTTCCAAATAAACTGATTCAAGTCGACAAATAACTCAAAGGGGTCTGGGTTGCTTGTAGGGCAAAAGGATAGTCCTTTACTGAGTATTTCTGTTTCATTCTGGCTTAGTATGTGTTTGGATAAATTAAATATTCCTCTCTTTTTGAGGGTCTCCATATCAATTAGGGTAGTGGGTGTTCCTCTGTCTTGATTTTATGGGGATTGGGAATTTTGTTCCTGTTCTTTCCCCCTCTACTTCTTCTAGTTCTGGATTTCTTCTTTTTTCCCGGCACTTACTATTGGTGTGTAAAAGTGGGTGATTTTTATTGATTGAGTCGTCTTCGGGGTGTTTGTAACCTGTTGATTCATTATTGGAATAATTGGATTGAAGTCCTGTGTCCTCGATAGATTTAATCCCGGAGGTGCTGGGTTTTTGGAACTGTTGGAGTGGATTAATGGAGATATTTGTTCTAAAAACGGACTGTCTGTAAGACTGGGAGGAAGCTCTAAAAAATGATCAGGACTGGTTATAGAAACTGAGTGAGTAGTAATGTCAGATAGTGAAGGACCGGATGGCGCTTTATTTTCAATCGGTGTTGAGACAGTGGGGCTATTTTGTACAAGGTGAGATATTTTGTTTTGGAATTTGTTTTAATAATCTCATTAGATATTGAAGCAAGGGGATTATTGAGCACAAAATAAGATGTATTTTCATTCGATGTTGAAGCAATGAGACTGTTTGGTGTAGGGTGAGATGCATCACCATGAGCATTTTTGGGGGTAGAGCCATCCTCAACATTTGTGAGTAGGTGAAAGGTCTCTGGTAAGCTATTTGAACTAAATGCTCTTGAAGGGATCCTTGTTCTACTATCAGATGCAATGTTATTTATCTCCTTTGTTGTAGAGTGTTTACCTTTTTGCTGAAGAATTTTTCCTGTATGTATCAATGAACTAGAGTTGACTGTTGATCTCTGTTTTGTAAATACCTTTTGGGAACTGGTGTGGTCATATTTAAATCTATTTTGAGCAGGGTAAAGATCTTGATTGTTTAAATTGGGTAGGCTTTTGAATTGAGTCTGCTATTGTATATGGTTCTATTTTTGATTGGTCGACTAGCTACTTCATATTGGGAAGTATTTTTGTATGGGGGGGATGGTATTTCCCTCTGCTACTCCTATTTTCAAGGATTTCCTGGGTGTTATCTATACAATGTTGTGTTCCTTTTTTTTTTCTTTTTTCTTTCCCAAACCCTTACTTTGTTGTCCCTGTAATCCTGTATGTCCCTTAGTAATTTCGAATACTTATTTCAGAGCTCATTATATTCATAAACTCTTAATAACCTCCTCTTGTAGGAGAGGGAAGGGACTGATTGATGATCTTCTGCCCGATCCGACAGGAGGTGTTTAAGTTTTAAAATTGAGTGCTGACGCAAACAGTCTCGTTTCCGTATTAATATGTCAATGAGTTTCTTAGAACACTCATCACTAATGGAGAGCCATTCCTCTATAAAGGGGCTATTATCCCCAAATGTGGATTTCAGTGCCAATCTGAGACCCCTGGGGATTAGTCCCAATATCATATAGATAGAGAGGAAATAGCCATCAATTAAGTGTCAGATACAGTTCTTTGTCAAGTCTATAATATTTTCATTATATGACATACGGTTCTTGCAGCTTTCATTGTTTTCCACCTTCCACCACTTATCAGTGACCACATTTCTTATTTTTTCGAGATCTTGTTTGTTCAATATAAAATTAAGTTCTCTTAGGATTCTTTCTGGTAAATTAAGTATATCTTGTACTATAAAGCTCCATCCAGAGTCAGCCCCTTTGCCTCTAGACAAGTTAGGAGGATATCGTCCAAAAAGGAGAGAGGGGGACAAGGGTTAAACCAATCTTTACTAGAAAGATGGGTCAAATAGAGGCGCCAATGGAGGAGATGTTTTTGTGAACTATTAGATATCAATTCAATAGATAGACCACAACCATTATTAAACTATTATCAGAGTAATGGAAAGGCAGCTTCAGAGGCAACAACGTGGAAAAAAATTTTCACATGAAAAGACCAAAGTAGACAGAGGTGGATGTGGTTGTACAGAGAAATGGCCACTAAGCCTTCTCCCGATTACCCGCTTCCACTACCAGAAAAAAAGAGGGCCCTGTTGGCATCGCCAGCCTCTAACAATGTTATTACATGTGTGTGGATTGTGTTTTTAAATAAATAAATAAATAATCCATAAATAGTCCTTACATAATATATATAAAATATAACGTATTTCAATAGGACATCAAGACACGAAATCCAAGGTAAAAGATAATAAAACTCGGTTTAACTCACTTCGCTGGGGGGTGGTATACTGGATAAACTCAAGACACCAAGAGATAAAAAGGAACAAATACTAATATATAATATATATTTTTCATTTTTTTTTTCTCCTCTCTACCCCTTCCCTCTAAGGAAGGATTAAGGCACGATTAAGACTCTGGGATCCACTCTCTATTTGTGATATATAGAGATAGAGATAGAGATACACAGTGGAGGAAATAAGTATTTGATCCCCCGCTGACTTTTAAAGTTTTAATACTAAAAAATAAATGAAACGTCTCATAATTTTATGCCAGCTTTATTTTAACAGTGCCACATAGAATATCAAAAGAAAAACTGAGAAAATTACATGAAATGAGAAATAAAAATAATTTTCATGTCTTTGAGGGAAATAAGTATTTGATCCCCTAGGAAAACATAATTTAAAGGGTTATTCTCATTTTAGACAATGGGGGCATATCGCTAGGATATGCCCCCATTGTCTTATAGGTGCGGGTCCCACCGCTGGGACCCGCACCTATATCGAGAACGGAGCCCCCAAAGTGAATGAGGGCGCACTGCGCATGCGCAGCCGCCCTCCATTCATTTCTATGGGGCCGCCGAAAATAGCCGAGCGCTGGCTCGGCTACTTCCGTCGGCTCCATAGAAATGAATGGGAGCGCACCGCGCATGCACGGCCCGGCTCCCATTCATTTCTATGAGCGGCGCGGGGAGCTACGCCTGGTGGTGGCCGGACCCCCGGAAACCTGGGGTCCTCCAGGCGCAGCGCTCCCCGCTCCGTTCTGGCTATAGGTGCGGGTCCCAGCGGTGGGACCCGCACCTATAAGACAATGGGGGCATATCCTAGCGATATGCCCCCATTGTCTAAGATGAGAATACCCCTTTAATACTTGGTGGCAAAACCCTTGTTGGCAAGCACAGCAGTCAGACGGTTCTTATAGTTATTTATAAGGTTTGCACACACTTCAGGAGTAATTTTGGCCCACTCCTCTCTGCAAATCATCTCCATATCCTTAAGGTTTTTAGGCATGCATTTGGAAACGCGAAGCTTCAGCTCTCTCCAAAGATTTTTGATGGGATTGAGGTCAGGAGACTGGCTAGGCCATTCCATGACCTTGATATGCTTCTTATGGAGCCACTCCTTTGTTTCCTTGGCTGTATGTTTTGGGTCGTTGTCGTGCTGAAAGACCCATCCACGACCCATTTTCAGTGCTCTGGCGGAGGCAAGGAGGTTGTCACCCAGGATTTTGCGATACATGGCCCCATTCATCTTCCCGTCAATGTGGTGAAGTTGGCCTGTGCCCTTAGAAGAAAAACACCCCCAAAATATAACACTTCCACCACCATGCTTGACGGTGGGGATGGTATTCTTAGGGTCATATTCTGTATTTTTCTTCCTCCAAACACGTCGAGTTGAGTTGAGGCCAAAGAGCTCAATTTTGGTCTCATCTGACCACAGCACCTTCTCCCAGTCTCTCTCGGAGTCATTAATATGTTCATTGGCAAACTTGAGGCGGGCCTGGACGTGAGCCTTCTTGAGCAGAGGAACCTTGCGTGCACTGCAGGATTTTAAACCATTACGTCTGTGTATTACCAATGTTTTTTTGGAGACTGTGGTCCCAGCTGCCTTGAGATCATTACTCAGCTCCTCCTGTGTAGTTCTTGGCTGATTTTTAGCCTTTCTCATGATCAATGAGACTCCACGAGGTGATATCTTGCATGGAGCTCCAGGCCTGGGTCGATTGACAGTAATGTTCTACTTCTTCCACTTCCGAATAATTGCACCAACAGTTGTCACCTTCTCATCCAGCTTCTTACTTATGGCCTTGTAGCCCATTCCAGCCTTGTGTAGGTCAACAATTTTGTCCCTGACATCTTTAGACAGCTCTTTAGTCTTGCCCATGGTGGAGATGTTGGAGTGTCACTGAGACTGTTGGCAGGTGGCCTTTTATACAGGTGACAATTTGGGACAGGTGTCTCTCATCCAGGTAATGACTTCACTGTGATTAGGGTGTGTCAGTGGTCTGTGGGAGACAACATTAGTCATGGTTTTACTAGGGGATCAAATACTTATTTCCCTCAAAGAAATGCAAATTATTTTTTATTTCTCATTTCATGTAATTTTCTCTGTTTTTCTTTTGATATTCTATGTGGCACTGTTAAAATAAAGCTGGCATAAAATTATGAGACGTTTCATTTATTTTTTAGTATTAAAACTTTTAAAGTCAGTGGGGGATCAAATACTTATTTCCTCCACTGTGTATATATATATATATATATATATATATATATATATATATATATATTTATATATTTATTTATATATATGTGAAATTAATTTTTTTTTTTTTTAATCTATGATGAGCAACATTTTTTTTTATTATGGAATCACTTTTTATGAAATAATTTATTCAACAAAGCTTTTATTTATTATTTTTCATTATTAATACATGTATTTGTTTTTTATATCTATTAATTTACCCGAACAATTTATGATATATGTATTTCTTCTTTTATTTATGTCCATAAAATATAGGGAGTAACAAATACACATTAGCCAATTAGCCAATTAGATTTAGGATCATACTTGTAGGATATATTTTACCTGTCTATTTATTTATTTATTTACTTGGACTTATGGACTTCTTTAAAGGGGCTATTATCCCCAAATGTGGATTTCAGTGCCAATCTGAGACCCCTGGGGATTAGTCCCAATATCATATAGATAGAGAGGAAATAGCCATCAATTAAGTGTCAGATACAGTTCTTTGTCAAGTCTATAATATTTTCATTATATGACATACGGTTCTTGCAGCTTTCATTGTTTTCCACCTTCCACCACTTATCAGTGACCACATTTCTTATTTTTTCGAGATCTTGTTTGTTCAATATAAAATTAAGTTCTCTTAGGATTCTTTCTGGTAAATTAAGTATATCTAGTACTATAAAGCTCCATCCAGAGTCAGCCCCTTTGCCTCTAGACAAGTTAGGAGGATATCGTCCAAAAAGGAGAGAGGGGGACAAGGGTTAAACCAATCTTTACTAGAAAGATGGGTCAAATAGAGGCGCCAATGGAGGAGATGTTTTTGTGAACTATTAGATATCAATTCAATAGATAGACCACAACCATTATTAAACTATTATCAGAGTAATGGAAAGGCAGCTTCAGAGGCAACAACGTGGAAAAAAATTTTCACATGAAAAGACCAAAGTAGACAGAGGTGGATGTGGTTGTACAGAGAAATGGCCACTAAGCCTTCTCCCGATTACCCGCTTCCACTACCAGAAAAAAAGAGGGCCCTGTTGGCATCGCCAGCCTCTAACAATGTTATTACATGTGTGTGGATTGTGTTTTTAAATAAATAAATAAATAATCCATAAATAGTCCTTACATAATATATATAAAATATAACGTATTTCAATAGGACATCAAGACACGAAATCCAAGGTAAAAGATAATAAAACTCGGTTTAACTCACTTCGCTGGGGGGTGGTATACTGGATAAACTCAAGACACCAAGAGATAAAAAGGAACAAATACTAATATATAATATATATTTTTCATTTTTTTTTTCTCCTCTCTACCCCTTCCCTCTAAGGAAGGATTAAGGCACGATTAAGACTCTGGGATCCACTCTCTATTTGTGATATATATAGAGATAGAGATAGAGATACACAGTGGAGGAAATAAGTATTTGATCCCCCGCTGACTTTTAAAGTTTTAATACTAAAAAATAAATGAAACGTCTCATAATTTTATGCCAGCTTTATTTTAACAGTGCCACATAGAATATCAAAAGAAAAACTGAGAAAATTACATGAAATGAGAAATAAAAAATAATTTTCATGTCTTTGAGGGAAATAAGTATTTGATCCCCTAGGAAAACATCATTTAAAGGGTTATTCTCATTTTAGACAATGGGGGCATATCGCTAGGATATGCCCCCATTGTCTTATAGGTGCGGGTCCCACCGCTGGGACCCGCACCTATATCGAGAACGGAGCCCCCAAAGTGAATGAGGGCGCACTGCGCATGCGCAGCCGCCCTCCATTCATTTCTATGGGGCCGCCGAAAATAGCCGAGCGCTGGCTCGGCTACTTCCGTCGGCTCCATAGAAATGAATGGGAGCGCACCGCGCATGCACGGCCCGGCTCCCATTCATTTCTATGAGCGGCGCGGGGAGCTACGCCTGGTGGTGGCCGGACCCCCGGAAACCTGGGGTCCTCCAGGCGCAGCGCTCCCCGCTCCGTTCTGGCTATAGGTGCGGGTCCCAGCGGTGGGACCCGCACCTATAAGACAATGGGGGCATATCCTAGCGATATGCCCCCATTGTCTAAGATGAGAATACCCCTTTAATACTTGGTGGCAAAACCCTTGTTGGCAAGCACAGCAGTCAGACGGTTCTTATAGTTATTTATAAGGTTTGCACACACTTCAGGAGTAATTTTGGCCCACTCCTCTCTGCAAATCATCTCCATATCCTTAAGGTTTTTAGGCATGCATTTGGAAACGCGAAGCTTCAGGTCTCTCCAAAGATTTTCGATGGGATTGAGGTCAGGAGACTGGCTAGGCCATTCCATGACCTTGATATGCTTCTTATGGAGCCACTCCTTTGTTTCCTTGGCTGTATGTTTTGGGTCGTTGTCGTGCTGAAAGACCCATCCACGACCCATTTTCAGTGCTCTGGCGGAGGCAAGGAGGTTGTCACCCAGGATTTTGCGATACATGGCCCCATTCATCTTCCCGTCAATGTGGTGAAGTTGGCCTGTGCCCTTAGAAGAAAAACACCCCCAAAATATAACACTTCCACCACCATGCTTGACGGTGGGGATGGTATTCTTAGGGTCATATTCTGTATTTTTCTTCCTCCAAACACGTCGAGTTGAGTTGAGGCCAAAGAGCTCAATTTTGGTCTCATCTGACCACAGCACCTTCTCCCAGTCTCTCTCGGAGTCATTAATATGTTCATTGGCAAACTTGAGGCGGGCCTGGACGTGAGCCTTCTTGAGCAGAGGAACCTTGCGTGCACTGCAGGATTTTAAACCATTACGTCTGTGTATTACCAATGTTTTTTTTGGAGACTGTGGTCCCAGCTGCCTTGAGATCATTACTCAGCTCCTCCTGTGTAGTTCTTGGCTGATTTTTAGCCTTTCTCATGATCAATGAGACTCCACGAGGTGATATCTTGCATGGAGCTCCAGGCCTGGGTCGATTGACAGTAATGTTCTACTTCTTCCACTTCCGAATAATTGCACCAACAGTTGTCACCTTCTCATCCAGCTTCTTACTTATGGCCTTGTAGCCCATTCCAGCCTTGTGTAGGTCAACAATTTTGTCCCTGACATCTTTAGACAGCTCTTTAGTCTTGCCCATGGTGGAGATGTTGGAGTGTCACTGAGACTGTTGGCAGGTGGCCTTTTATACAGGTGACAATTTGGGACAGGTGTCTCTCATCCAGGTAATGACTTCACTGTGATTAGGGTGTGTCAGTGGTCTGTGGGAGACAACATTAGTCATGGTTTTACTAGGGGATCAAATACTTATTTCCCTCAAAGAAATGCAAATTATTTTTTATTTCTCATTTCATGTAATTTTCTCTGTTTTTCTTTTGATATTCTATGTGGCACTGTTAAAATAAAGCTGGCATAAAATTATGAGACGTTTCATTTATTTTTTAGTATTAAAACTTTTAAAGTCAGTGGGGGATCAAATACTTATTTCCTCCACTGTATATATATATATATATATATATATATATATATATATATATATTTATATATTTATTTATATATATGTGAAATTAATTATTTTTTTTTTTAATCTATGATGAGCAACATTTTTTTTTATTATGGAATCACTTTTTATGAAATAATTTATTCAACAAAGCTTTTATTTATTATTTTTCATTATTAATACATGTATTTGTTTTTTATATCTATTAATTTACCCGAACAATTTATGATATATGTATTTCTTCTTTTATTTATGTCCATAAAATATAGGGAGTAACAAATACACATTAGCCAATTAGCCAATTAGATTTAGGATCATACTTGTAGGATATATTTTACCTGTCTATTTATTTATTTATTTACTTGGACTTATGGACTTCTCCAAAGCATTTGACACTGTACCGCATAAAAGGTTAGTATATAAAATGAGAATGTTTGGCCTGGGAGAAAATGTCTGTATGTGGGTAAGTAACTGGCTCAGTGATAGAAAACAGAGGGTGGTTATTAATGGCACATACTCAGATTGGGTCACTGTCACTAGTGGGGTACATAAATAAAAAAAGAGAGGGTTAAACCAATCTTTTTTTTTTTTTTTAACCAGATAGGTTTTATTGAAAAACCTGACATGTTACATCACACAATCAGCAATTTTGAAACATATTGAAATAAAAAGCACAGAAAACTGCAGCTTACAAACACCGCAGCACCATCAGTTACTTATTTTCACATTTTCTCCCTCCCCCCCAACACCCCACCACCCAGACCCCATAACAACCTACCCCTCCATCCCACCCCTCCCCTAGTATTCCCATTCCGGTGCACAGCACACACTCACCTCCTCACAACCCAGTAAAAGTACTCAACCCGTAACCCTCAGAGTCCTAGAAGACACTTCTGTATTATTTATCCAGGGCAACCATAATTTCTCAACTTAGGGGCAACCCCTCGCTTTTGATATATCAACCTTTCATTGGTTAGCATCACATTTACTTTACCAATAAACTCACTCCTTGATGGCGGGGATGGCTGAATCCAATGATATGCTATACGTTTTCTAGCCACATACAGCAATCTCCCCACCGCTACCTTTTCATGCTCCGTCAAGACCAGGCCCTCCATCAGTCCCAAAATACACACTTTTGGGTCATTCTGTATGACAAGTTTATAACTATCAGATATGATTTTTAACACTGATTGACAGTAGGGGCCAAGTACTGTACATTGCCATAACATATGAAACAATCCTGCCCCTCTCCCCCCACATCTAGGACAACTATCATCCGGTCGCATACCAATTCTGTGCAGAAATATTGGTGTCTTATAAACCCTGTGAATGATAAACAATTGGGATAGCTTGGCACCTTCACTTAAGGACAGTTTAGGAATGGATTCCAAAATCAAAGACCATTCCCCTTCTGTAATAGCTCCCATTTCATCTGCCTATTTCCTCATTCTAGTGAGTGGGTGTTTCAGTAGATACTTCTCCACAAGTAATTGGTACACCAACAAAATCATACCCTTCTCCATCACTCCCTTGTAAACAAGTGTGATCAAGGTATCTTCCGAACATTTTATAGGAGCACCTCTGGTCATAGTTTCAAACGCATGGCGCAACTGCAGGTATTGGTAGAAGCACCTATGAGATAGTGTGAACTCACTTTGCAAAGAACTAAATAACTTGAGCCTCTCACCATCCAATATATGCCCAAGCCTGGTAATACCCCCGCGTCACCAGTTCTCTAAGCCCGCCAATTTTTTAAATTCCGGGAGTTTGTCATTATTCCACAAAGGGGTGAAGATATTATAGGTAGAGATACCACAGAGCTGTTTCACCTTCTCCCATACCTTAAACATCAGTGTAATGAGAGCAGGTTTGCCAACACCCATGTACCCACTCCCCCCTTCTAACCAGGCCATCAGATCAGGCGCCTTCTGAGTATAACTAAGCATTTTAGCAGACACTGCCCACTTCCCAGGGTTATTTAAATCCTGCATATGCTGGCTTTGGGCTGCTAAGTAGTATAGCCATGGGTTAGGGAGTGCCACCTCCCCATCCATCTTACCATATTGCAGGGTCTCCAATTTAAGTCTGTCTTGCCCTTTTTTCCATATAAGGTCCCTATAGATAGAATTGATCTTATGAAACCTATCCAAGGGGATCCAGATGGTGCATTATGTAATATGTAAAGGAGCTATGGCATCAAAATCATTTTGACCAGGTTCGCCCTCCCTATAACTGTGAAGAGTAGCTTACGCCAGGCAGACACCTTATCCTTAAAAGTACTAACCAGTGGAAACAGATTTAGCCTTTCATAATCAGAGACCCGAGAGGTGACCTCTATACCCAGATATCTAAATTGGGAGACACAGGGTATAGTGATTTCCTTGTCCGTCAAGACAACCACCTGCCCGTCAATTAACAAAAGAGCAGATTTACGCCAGTTGATGGTAAGACCAGACAGGGCACCAAACCGTGCAATAATGTCCATTACCGCCGAGAGAGAGGAGTCTGTATCCCCCAAAAAAAGCAAAGTATCATCTGCATTTAGAGCAGCTTTACGCTCCAAGGGACCATACAGAAATCCTCTCACCGATTGGACCCTCCTAATATATGCTGCTAAAGGTTCAACAGTTACAGCAAACAAAAGGGGAGACAGCGGGCAGCCCTGGCTGGTACCTCTTTTCAATTCAAACTGCCTAGAGATTTCACCATTAGCCCCTATTTTTGCCAGCGGGCCAGCATATAGCACTTTGACCCAAGAAATAAATGTGTTCCCAAAACCAAAGGCCTCCATCACTTGCCATAGATACGGCCACTCAACACTGTCGAAGGCCTTTGCGGCATCCAATGACAGTGCCGCCCTATCTCCCATATTGTCAGAGGGCAGCTATAGGCTCAAGAACACTCTCCTAATGTTGATGGAAGTGGACTTGCCCGGCATAAAGCTGGTTTGATCTTCATGAATAATGGACAGTATCACCCTGGCCAGCCTATTAACTAGCAATTTAGCCAAGACCTTAATATCAGCTGTCAGGAGGGAGATGGGCCTGTAAGAGTCAGCCAGCTGGGGGTTCTTACCAGGCTTGGGAATAACGACTATAAGCGCCACTTGCATCGAAGGGGGCAGCCTACCCACCTCTAAGGAAGCATTAAAGACCTCTAGCAACCGAGGGGCTAGGATATCCCTGTAATTTTTATATACCTCCGCCGGAAGTCCATCCAGACCAGGTGCCTTATCGCTTGCCAATCCTTGGATTGCCAGCTCCACCTCCTCTACAGTGAGTGGGGAATTCAACATGTCTCTCTGTTCCTCAGAAAAGTCGGGGAGTTGTGCTGCAGCGAGGAAATCAGCATTTGTGTCAGCGTCAAAAACTACCCTGGAAGAATACAGGGAGGAGTAGAAGTCCGCTAAATGGGCCACTATATCCTCCTGAGCAGTAACAACTTCTCCTGACTCCTTCCTCAGAGATTCTATACAGTGGGAACCCAATTGTGCCTTCACTACCATAGCCAGCATATGCCCCGCCCTGTCCCCATCTTCAAAGTGCAGATGTTTATAGAACTGTCTCTTCCTACCCGCAACCTCAATTAAATGAGTGTTCCAGTCCACCTGGGCCTCTTTAAGACTAGTGCCATTAGATGAGGTTGGAGCCGCCACAAAGGCTTCTTCCGCCTCCCTCAAGGCCGCCATTAACTTCTTATCCTTATTTCTAGATACAGACTTAGTTTTATGAATAGCAGAAATATACAAGCCCCGTAGATAAGCCTTCATAGCCTCCCAAAGTGTATGTGTGGAGACAGTACCTGTATTATTAGTGAAATACTCCTGCAAACGTTCCCCAATGCTGTCCCCATCTCGTATAGACCGAATCCAAGTGGGATGTAATTTCCATATTTTGGGACCCCTAATCTGTCCCTCACCCACCACCAACTGAACAAGCAAAGGCTTAGATCTGATAAGGATCTAGGAAGATACTCAGCCGACTGAACCATAGACATATAGTGCGGATTAGCTAGTGCAAGATCAATACGAGACAGGGAAGAATAGGTGGAAGAGCAACAGGAGTATTGACGTACCATCCCATGTTTAATTCTCCACACATCCAGGAAACCTACTTCAGTTATCATCTTGCCAAATGAAGACAAACCCGACCCTTGACTCATACTTGATTGACCAAGCCTGTCCAGAAGAATATTAGGTACCACATTAAAGTCACCAATAATCAAGCTCGGTATTGCTGGAAATTGAGCAATAAAGGAGAGCACCTTAGTGATAGGCACACTGGAATACGGCGGAGGTACATATATATTTACCAGGATCATCCTCATCCCATTAATTGTGCATAATATATAGACTTACTGACCCTCAGAGTCGGTTTCAGATGTCACACAAGTAAACCTCAGACTTTTATAGACCAACAAACTGACCCCTCTAGAGTGACTAGTATGTACAGCATGAATATCATACCCCAGCCACCTCTTGCGGAACAGGTAAAGTTTGTCAGTGGTCATATGAGTCTCCTGTAAGCAATATACAGCAGGGCCCTGCCTCAACAGATATTGGAATATCGCAGTTCCCTTAGTTGGATCCGCCATCCCGCGCACATTCCAGCTAAATACTTTCACAGAGTTCGCCATAATAAAAGAGTACCCAATATAAAAGAACAAAGTAGATATGCCCTGTATTCCCTACAGCAGTGTGTCCCAAACGCACTATACACCGGAATGAGAATCCCACCCCCCACCCCCCTGCCCAATACCCAAACACAGCAAAATAAAGGCACACAGGCATCACCCTCGGGCGAACAGTATGTACCCAACTCGTAGTGGAGCATGTAACCAACTACCGCATGAACATTATTGTTAAACTCTCACAACAAGGTAGTAAGGCACTAACATTACCTCACTCCTGCATGTATCAAAGTCTCCATTAGAAGAGAAGCTGATACATCGGTATTCAAGGTGCTACATAACAAAGATATCTGCGAATATTGCAGTAAAAAGAAAAACTATTAAAGTAAGGATATAGGGAAATCATCCCGAGTTCACACGCTGACACAGTTGAGGCTTATGGTGGTCCAGCTAATGCAAGGCAGATGCAGGATCCTCAAAAAAGTGTGTGCTCCCCAAAGCGACAATTCGTAGCCGGGCAGGAAAGAGCATGGCGTACTGAACCTGTAGGGCCCGAAGCCGTCTTTTGATGTTAGGAACTTCGCCCTCGTCTTCTGCACTTCCGAGGAATAATCCGGGTAAACGGAAATTTTACTTCCATTAACTGTAAGATCAGGATGGTCCCGGGCTTTCTGGAGAATAACTTCCCTGTCCCTATAGTGGAGTATTTTTGCCAAAATGGGTCTTGGGGGCCTCCCCGGCGGTAGTGGTCTCATGGGCACTCGGTGCGCCCTCTCAACCGCATACAGGACAGACAGACCATAATCTTTAAACTTTTGCGCTAGGCAGCGCTCAATATACTCAGTAGGGTTATTGCCCTCATTTGCTCCGGAAATCCCACCAACCGTACATTGTTACGACGGGATCGGTTTTCTAAATCGTCCACTTTAAGGAAAAGCGCCTTTATATCTTGCTCTGCCTTCTTGGTGACGGTGGTCAGCGGCGTAATAACATCTTCCATATCAGACACCCTCCTCTCAACCTCCTTGGTACACTCCGCTACTTTGTGTAAATCATGGCGGATTAAAGATAAATCAGATTTCAGGCTCCCCATTTGTGTAGTCAGTAGAGATAAGGAGGCGTTACATGTAGATAGCGCGGCCATTACATCAGCATGGGCTCATGGCCCTGGTTATCTTCCCCAACATGTAGTTTGGCGCGCTGCGGCCTAGGTGAGGCAGCGCACCGCGGCGGGGCAGCCTCCTCCGATGACGAGTCCCCCACTCGCTCTCAGTCTCCCCCACCTTCAGCTTGTGTCTCAACAGGGGACCCAGAAGGTAGGACCTCGGTCTTGCGACCAGCCTTTTCAAGCCAGGCAGTAATGTTCCGGCGGGTGGTCTCCATACCTCCGTCTTCACCACCGCCATCTTGGATAGGAATGTCCTGCTCCGGCCTGGACGCTGGCTTTCCTTTTTTCTGCATGGTAGGGGCAAATATTGGCAAGAAGGCAAGAGAGGATGTTCAGGTCTCTTATTCTCTCCTTCACCAGCAAATTTAGAAGGCAAGGTGCAGCACCACAGGATCTTAAACAGGATCAAGTGCAGGAGCTCAGCGCACAGCGTCCTACTCCATCGCTCATCAGGCCACACCCTCCGTTAAACGAATCTTTACTAGAAAGATACAATTAAGAAGGGGAGACAGTGAGGGAAGACATTTAGGTGAACTATTGGGTATATGTTCAACGGATAGGCTGTAATTATTTATTACGCTGTTGTACTTATTGCGCTGTTGTAAAACTAATGGAGAGGCCGCTTTAGGGGCTACACCATGAAAACAATTTTCTTTCACTTGAAGAAACTAGCAAAGCGAGAGATGGATGTGGTCATATCAAAGTTTGGCCATTAAGGCTTCACTTAAAAAAGTTAAAAGATGGGGAAAGACTGTTCATATATCCTAATAAAATTATACAGTAATAAATTGATATTAATTAATAATAAAATAGATCAATACATAATACATGAATTAATTATTAATACTTAATAAATAAATCAACACATAATTAGTGAATAAGTTAATTAAATAAAATAAAAATGGATACACACATTATATCATGAATTATTTCATAAATTGCGATAAAAAAAAGTCAGATATAAATTCCCTCACCTCAAATCTATCAGAGTATATAGATGAATTACTATGATATGTCATTGAGCTACCCTATTACCTGAGGGACACTACACACCTAATCAATAACCTAGAGAATGTGTCTTGGAGAGAAAATTACATATGGGCAACCCTTGACGTCACCTCACTGTACAGTAATATTATACACACGATAGGTATTGGCAGTTAAAGGATTTTTAGATGAAGATATTTTAATGCCATTACCGCAGAAGTTTGTTTTAAAATCTATAGATTATTTTATATTGAGCCACAATGTTTTTTACATATGATAAATTCTTTTTACAAGTAAGCGGTACGGCTATGGGGACAAAATTTGCGCCCTCGTACGCAAACCTTTTTATGGGAGTATTTGAAAAACAAGTGGGATTGTTTGAACATCCAAATGTGATTTTTTACAAAAGATTTATAGACGATATTTTAATATGGGATGGAAAAACTGAAGATCTCATATCTTTGGTTGATGATCTAAATTCAAATGAGTGGAATATACATCTGACTCTTGAATACCATAAAGAGAAAGCTGTGTTTTTAGATCTATATCTAAGCTGCACCAATAACAGCATCTCTACAAAGACCCACTTTAAGAGCGTTGACGCTAATAGTTTCCTAGAAGCTGTCATCACCACAAATGGAAAATAAATATTCCCTATAGCCAAATGAAGCATATTCGAAGGAACTGCTCAGATGAAAAAATCATGAGGGATCAAATAGAAACCCTTAGCATGCGCTTCAAGGAGAAAGGGTACCCCACAAATTTAATTAAAGATTCAAAGAAGAGAATCCTACAGGAAACACAAAAAAATTGCCTGAAAACAAAGAATAAGAGCATAACACCTCGCCCCTATACAGCAAACCTTATTACACGTTTTAACTCTCAACATTCAGCCATTAAGAAAATCTGACCAAACACTGGCCCATCCTCATAAAAGACCCCATTTTGGGCAAACAAATCCCGAAACAACCTAGCCTTACCATTAGCATGGCCAAAACCCTTAAAAACATTCTAGCCCCATCTTGCCCAAAAATTCCTGAACAACAACAGAAAATAAATAAGAGCCTTTTTCTGCAAAAAGATCCAACACCTAGAAAGGGAGCATACAGATGTGGTCAGGCTAGATGTAAGTGTTGCTGTATGATCACACATAATACACAAAGCATCACTACCCCGCAATTATCGAAACCATTCAATCTACAGCATAACATGACTTGTGGGACGACAGGAGTAGTATATTTATTGAAATGCTCATGTGAACTCTATTACGTTGGACGTACCACGCAGACTCTAAGGGAGCGTATGAACGAGCACCGCTCAAATTTTAAACGTAAAGGTACTTACTCAGAGCGTGTAACGCCACTACACAACAGCACACAAGGTGGATCCCACATGTTTGAAAGTAATTCCCCTAGAACAAATCCAACACTCCTTCCAGCAATTATGCAGGAAGGAGATGTACTGGATCTATCGATTAAACACTCTAACCCCCTTTGGTTTAAACAAATCTTTAGAATATGTCAATTATTAAACCAAAGAGAGGTGGAAAAAGATGAGCGATTAAAAGACAGAGTAAGACTAATGAATTAATATACTGGTTTATTTATTTATCGACTGATTGATGAAAAAAAATGTTTTTTGTTTTTTTTTCAATCACAATTTATGAATAATTCATGATATAATGTGTCTATCAATTTTTATTTTATTTAATTAACTTATTCACTAATTATGTGTTGATTTATTTATTAAGTATTAATAATTAATTCATGATGTATTTATCTATTTTATTATTAATTAATATCAATTTATTACTGTATAATTTTATTAGGATATATGAACAGTCTTTCCACATCTTTTAACTTTTTAAATTTCTTATTGAAATGTTTTATGTGGTCTACTTGTAGTATGATGGGCAAGTAGTAATGCACTGGGCAATCTCATTTTAAATATGTCGATTTTATATATTTATTTATTTAAATGCCAGCCATTATATGTTATTTATTTGTCTTGTCCCTAAAATTAATATATTAATTTAGGTATATTGAATATAGAGAGGGGTGGGATCACTCGGCGCGATGCGTTCCACCGTGGAGCGCATCGGACCCGGAAGAAAGAGAAGCGCAGTGCGTGCTCTGAATACAGGAAGTAGCGGGTCCGATGCGTTCCACGGTGGAACGCATTGGCTCCGGAGATGACGGAGGGCGGGAGGCAGCCCCTGGGTGAATTCCACGTGGAAAACGGGCGGGAAAGAGCCCACACTTTAGGTATTTAAAGGCACATATGCACCACTATATGTTTTATTGTATTTTAGTACATGTTATATGCTCCTGAGGAAGGGGGAGTCATAGAGACCCCCGAAAAGCATTGAGCCGGATGTTTTATACTCTGTGAAATTAAGGACTTGGAAAGAAACCCTACAGCAGTGATGGCTAACCTTGGCACTCCAGCTGTGGTGAAACTACGACTCCCAGCATGCTCCATTTATTTCTACTGAGTTCTGAGAGCAGTCAAGCAAGGGGGGCATCTTGGGATTTGTAGTTTTACCACAGCTGGGGTGCCAAGGTTAGCCATCACTGCCCTACAGTGTACCGTGGTTGCCTTCAACGTCTTAAGATTGTACATGCGGTCCAGGCCAGGGGGGTTTAAGGTATCACTGGTGTCTTGAGTTTATCCGGGATACCACCCCCCAGCGAAGTGAGTTAAAGCAATTTTTTATTTTTATTTTTTCTGGGATTCTGATGTTCTGACTCCTCATTGAAACACCTTATCTATATACCATGTAAGAACATCCATTGATATACCTATTGATATCTATATGTTTATACCCACTATGTATTTTATATATTTATCTATATTTATACATTTACTAGCAGAAAGACCCGGCTTCGCCTGGGTATATTTCATCTATTTATTTAATGTTTCTGTGTGTCGTTGCAGAGAGAAAGTCAATGCAGCTGACAGAAATTGATTTTTACCTTCATTTTTTCAATCCCTATTGGCTGCGGAGTGGGAGGGGGTGTGGTTTAATGGGACACGGGGGGGGGTTAAGTCCTTCATTTCAGGGTGGCCTGAATTATAGGTTAATGCCATGGTAATTTGAGGAAACACAATGGGTAGCAGTGGAAGAAAACATTGCTTTGCGCGGGTATATTTAATCTATTTCATTTAATGTTTCTGTGTGTCGTTGCAGAGAGAAAGTCATCCTCCCTCCCATCCCTGCAGCTGACAGATGTTGATTTTTACCTTCAATTGTTCAATCTCCATTGGCTGCGGAGCGGGAGGGGTCATGGCCTGACTGAGTCGGGGGCGTGACGTTGCAAGACCTGGGGCGGGGTTTTAAGTCCTTCTTTTGATGGTGGCCAGAATTACAGGTCGATGCCATGGTAATTTATGAGGACACATTGCTTTGCACGGGTATATTTAATCTATTTCATTTAATGTTTCTGTATGTTGTTGCAGAAAGAAATCCAACTTCCCTCCCACCCCTGCAGCTGACAGAAGTTGATTTTTACCTTCATTTTTTCAATCCCGTTGGCTGCGGAGTGGGAGGGGGCGTGGCCTGACAGAGTCGGAGCGTGGTTTCGCGAGATCTGGGGCGGGGGTCAGAGTGGCATGAATTACAGGTCGATGACATGGTAATTTATGGGGACCCGCAATGGGTAGCAGTGGAAAAAAACATCTTTTATTAGTACTGAATGGTCGTAGTCTAAAATTAGTCAATTTCATCTACGATTTTTGTGTGTCGTTGCAGAGAGAAATTCACCCTCCCACCCCTGCAGCTGATTTTTTTCAATCCCCGTTGCCTGCGGAGTGGGAGGGGGCGTGGCCTGGCAGAGTTGGGGGTGTGGATTATCAAGATGCTTCGAACAGTTGTAGTCTGAAATTAGTCTATTTCATCTAAAATTTTGTGTGTCATTGCAGAGAGAAATTCACCCTCCAACCCCTGCAGCTGACAGAAGTTTATTTTTCCCTTCATTCTTTCAATCCCTGTTGGCTGCGGAGTGGGAGGGGGCATGACCTGACAGAGTTGGGGGTGTGGATTAGCAAAGCGCTTCGCATAGGTGATTTAATCTATTTCATTTAATGTTTCTGTGTGTCGTTGCAGAATGGCTGCAGAGTGGGAGGGGGCGTGGTCTGACAGAGTTGGGGGCGTGACTTAGCAAGACGATTCGAACAGTTGTAGTCTATAATTAGTCTATTTTATCTAAAATTTTTGTGTGTCGTTGCAGAGAGAAATTCACCCTCCCACCCCTGCAGCAAACAGAAGTTTATTTTTACCTTTATTTTTTCAATCCCCGTTGGCTGCGGAGTGGGAGGGGGCGTAACCTGACAGAGTCGAGAGCGTGGATTAGCAAGACGCTTCACATGGGTGTATTTAATCTATTTCATTTAATGTTTCTGTGTGTCATTGCAGAAAGAATGTCAACCTCCCACCCATCCCTGCAGCTGACAGAAGTTGATTTTTACCTTTATTTTTTCAATCCCTGTTGGCTGCGGAGTCGGAGGGGGCGTGGCCTTACAGAGTCGGGGCATGGCTTAGCAAAGCGCTTCGCATAGGTGCATTTAATCTATTTCTTTTAATGTTTCTGTGTGTCATTGCAGAATGGCTGCGGAGTGAGAGGGGGCGTGGCCAGACAGAGATGGGGTGTGGCTTAGCAAAAGGCTTCGAACGGTTGTAGTCTATAATCAGTCTATTTCATCTAAAATTTTTGTGTGTGGTTGCAGAGAGAAATTCACCCTCCCACCCCTGCAGCAAACAGAAGTTTATTTTTACCTTCATTTTTTCAATTCCCATTGGCTGCGGAGTGGGAGGGGGCGTGACCTGACAGTTGGGGGCGTGGATTAGCAAGACGCTTCGCATGGGTGTATTCAATCTATTTTATTTAATGTTTGTGTGTGTTGTTGCAGAAAGAAAGTCAACCTCCCACCCATCCCTGCAGCTGACAGAAGTTGATTTTTACCTTTATTTTTTCAATCTCTGTTGGCTGTGGAGTGAAAGGGGGTGTGGCCTGACAGAGTTGGGAATGTGGCTTAGTGAGACCTGGGGCGGGGGTTTTAAGTACTTCTTTTAGGGTGGCCTGAATTAA
>ONZH01010487.1:0-50425 GCA_900303285.1 Rhinella marina | reverse complement strand
AAAAGTGAAGTGCCATCTGTATGAAGTGCCATTTCCTCCTCCCACCTCCTCCTCCTCCTCCTTAACCGCCGTAGAATTGCTCCGTAAATAAGAAAAATTTATATATTTATGGCTCAACCTCTCTTGGGCCTCCACAAAATGTTTAAGAGGTCTCACCTCTTGGGCCTCCACAAAATGTTTAAGAGGTCTCACCTCTTGGGCCTCCACAAATGTTTAAGAGGTCTCACCTCTTGGGCCTCCACATAATTTTAAGAGGTCTCACCTCTTGGGCCTCCACATAATTTTTAAGAGGTCTCACCTCTTGGGCCTCCACTAAATTTTTAACAGGTCTCACCTCTTGGGCCTCCACAAAATTTTTAACAGGTCTCACCTCTTGGGCCTCCACATAATTTTATCAAGGTCTCACCTCTTGGGCCTCCACAAAATTTTTAACAGGTCTCACCTCTTGGGCCTCCCACAAAATTTTATCAAGGTCTCAAATCTTGGGCCTCCACAAAATTTTTAACAGGTCTCACCTCTTGGACCTCCCACAAAATTTTTAACAGGTCTCACCTCTTGGGCCTCCACAAAATGTTTAAGAGGTCTCACCTCTTGGGCCTCCACATAATTTTATCAAGGTCTCACCTCTTGGGCCTCCACAAAATTTATCAAGGTCTCACCTCTTGCGCCTCCACAAAATTTTTAACAGGTCTCACCTCTTGGGCCCTCCACAAAATTTTTAACAGGTCTCACCTCTTGGGCCTCCACAAAATTTTAACAGGTCTCACCTCTTGGGCCTCCACATAATTTTATCAAGGTCTCACCTCTTGGGCCTCCACAAAATTTTATCAAGGTCTCACCTCTTGGGCCTCCACAACATTTTTAACAGGTCTCACCTCTTTAGCCTCCACACAATTTTTAACAGGTCTCAATTCTTTAGCCTCCACAAATTTTTAACAGGTCTCACTTCTTGGGCTCCACAAAATTTTTAACAGGTCTCACCTCTTGGGCCTCCACATATTTATCAAGTCTCACCTTTGGCCCACAAATTTTATCAAGGTCTCACCTCTTGGGCCTCCACAAAATTTTAACAGGTCTCACTCTGTTAGCCTCCACACAAATTTTTAACAGGTCTCACCTCTTAGCCTCCACATTTTAAGGTCCACCTCTTTGGCTCCACATATTTTAAGAGGTCTCACCTCTTGGGGCCTTCCACATAATTTTTAAGAGGTCTCACCTCTTGGGCCTACAAACAATTTTTAAGAGGTCTCACCTCTTTAGCCTCCACACAATTTTTAAGAGGTCTCACCTCTTGGGCCTCCACATAATTTTAAGAGGTCTCACCTCTTGGGCCTCCACAAAATGTTTAAGAGGTCTCACCTCTTGGGCCTCCACATATTTTTAAGAGGTCTCACCTCTTGGGCCTCCACATAATTTTTAAGAGGTCTCACCTCTTTAGCCTCCACACAATTTTTAAGACGTCTCACCTCTTGGGCCTCCACATAATTCTTAAGAGGTCTCACCTCTTGGGCCTCCACATAATTTTTAAGAGGTCTCAGCTCTTGGGCCTCCACATAATTTTTAAGAGGTCTCACCTCTTTAGCCTCCACACAATTTTTAAGACGTCTCACCTCTTGGGCCTCCACAAAATTTTCCATGAGCCTCTGGCCAGCCCACGGCCTCTTCCTGCCTTTTGCGGTCCTACGCATCCCTCAACATCCCCACTGCTTTACCTGCTAGACATGACACTGGGCCAGGTCGGGTCACTGACATCTCAAGCGCCAACAATTTGGGCATTTTAAGGCTTCTTCATGTGTTTGAGTTGTTTTTACATTTTAAAGAAGACATGTCTGACCACATCTCACACACACACACAATGACAATTAGGGGTGGGGTCTATTTGCTTTCCCCCTTGCCTATGCCATCTGTGGTTGTCATAGGCAACGTGATTTTAAGGGGTGCAGAATTTTATCTTCTTTTTTGTCTAGTATGGCTTGGGGTCCATGGCAATGTAGAGGAAAGAAGGTTTCCTTGTATGGTCTCACTTTACAGAGAGGTTATATTGTCTTTGGAGTGTATTGTTGAGAGGCTGTGATAGTGGCGTAATAGTGCGACTTGGGCGCGTTATATGCACCCAGACATGCTTCCCCTGCTGTCCCAGTTGCATTCCAGCAGTGTTGGCATCCTTTTCTGAGGTTTCAGGGTGGACTTGGTGACCTCCAAGTGGTCGAATTGAGATTTCCAAGTGGCGAGCATTTTTTTCCCATAGACTTTAATGGGATTCGATATTCAGTCGAATAGTCGAATTTCGCGGTCTATTCTAATCGAATTTCGAACTTTCGAATATTTCACTACTCGCTCATCTCTAACCATAAACACGATAACCCGGAGTATTGAAGTGCTATGCCCCACAGCGTTCTGTGGGCAAGTCTGCCTTCTTCTCCGTCTGAAATCGTCAACCGACCTCTGTTGTGACTTGCAATGTAAAACACTGAAACAAACCAGAAATGAATCAGAAAAAGTAAAGAAAAGGATGAAATAATGGGGAAGGGAGGGTGGGAAGCTTTCAGTGAAGATGCTGGAGAAAGAGGCCATCCCCCTATCAGGGCCATCCTTTTAACCCCTTAGCCGCTACCACCACCTCAGCCAACCAGGACGCAGGGGTGTGGGTTAAAAGAAACACCCTCTTGCTGGTAATTAGAAACAGTGTCCACAAGAGAAACACCCCCGCGGGCAGAACCATTTTTTCCCCTTACTGCAGGCTGAGTTCATTAACCATTTAATGCACCACCGCTCGTCAGTCATAGACGCCTTCATTTAGTCACCTCGGCGTCCGCTAAAATCAAAAGTGTAATTGGTGGAACTTCTGTCTTCAAAATAGAATCTAAATTTATGCTTTATCTTTTGTAGCTCCAACCGTCAGGGAGGCAGAGTTTTCCCCAGGACCCTGGGAGGACCACGCCGTATGGGTGTCTAGTAAGTACAAAGCCATAATTCACAGAAGTGAAATATTCTCAAGCACTAGGATCATGTCACCCAACATGTTATGATAACTAGACTGTGTACACATTATGTTCTCCAAGTGGTTAGTGAAGCAGACATATCACAATAATTTTAAAATCAATGTAGTGAAAGAAGTAGAAACTTGAGTTACACCAAAAATATTTAAGAAAAAGGTGACATACATCACATAATATTATAGTACATTGGCAATCTCTTTTTAACAAAGCGAGAAACAGCCCTGCACCTCACATAGATCCAGAGATCTGCCCCAATTACTCTGCTACATCAAGCTGGTTACTGAAGGGTAGTGTGACTAGTGTCTATTCTGCTGCATGTCAGGACTCGTGTCCATATCTCCCTATCACAGCTCAGGACAGGAGGCAGTTTAAGATTGAGGAGGCAGAGAAGATTTAAACTGAGCATGTGCGACCTTGTCAGTGAGCTGTTCAAAGACATAAGAAAAAAAGGCTCAATAAAAAAACATTTCACTGAATAACTGAGTCAGTTCGAGTAGATATACAAAATATTTAATGACATGTAACTGCTAAAGTATTCAAATCCAGGTGCTGCTTTGAAAGTGTAGAATATTTTTTGTGCAACAACCCCTTTAACTAGATAATACTAATTGTATTAATGCTTCCACCCCTACAGCTATCCCCACAGACTTCGAATTGGAGGCAGCCCTCAGAAGGGTAAATGAGCGGCTCTATGCTGCCTCCCGCATCCAACGCAGCCTTCAATTAGAGGTGTCGGCGATGCAAGCCATGTTGGCGAGGCGTCGTCAACCTCCAGTTTAATATTTATTTTATTTTGTTTTTTTATTAATAATTTGTAATTGTTAAAATATTTTTCTTTAAACCTGTGTTTTGTGTTTTTTTTAAAACCTTTAACCCCTTCCTGACATACTTTGAAGAAAAATTGTTATGAAATATATGATGACTTCTACGTAAAGCTCAAGTCCAGCCAAAAATTTCAAGGAACAGGCACTCCGATACACCTTTTATTACACATAAAGGAGGGCATCAGTCACACCCGTGAAAAATTAAGATTGATGGCCTGGTGGTGAACAGACCCTTGAAAACATTATGGTAGAAGGCCTGGTGGGGAACAGACCCTTGAAAACATTATGGTAGAAGGCCTGGTGGTGAACAGACCATAAAACATTATTTTTTGAGGGACTTGTGGTGAACAGACCCTTGAAAACATTATGGTAGAAGGCCTGGTGGTGAACAGACCCTAAAACATTATTTTTGAGGGACTGGTGGTGAACAGACCCCTGAAAACATTATGGTAGAAGGCCTGCTGGTGAACAGACCCTAAAACATTATTTTTGAGGGACTGGTGGTGAACCAGTAGGGTTGAGAAGAGACAAGTTGAGGAGGAGGAGGAGGCGGCAGCACTTGATTGCACCCAGTATGTTTCCAAATAGACAATTGATGGTGGGGGCATTAGTAAGAGCAGTATTCTTTTGGACCCAGAAGGGCCTAGTACAGAGAAATGAAGTTGGAAGCTAAGAATATGCACGCTTGTAAAAATCAGTTTTTATACATGACAAAAAGTTGATGTTGAGTTCAGCACAGGACAGTCAACGTTAAAAAAACCCCTCTAACATTACAGCTAGTCTAGTAGGATACGGATACGGTGAAATAGACAGACAACCTCACCCACAGAATCCATGAGGTGAAGAAAGGACATTTAAAAAGGCACAAATTCAAGAAGGCTTTATGCCAGTTCCATTATACAAAAATACGTGTCCAATTTTCATGAAATGGACACCTCACTGCCACTCGCTTTACAAATTGACGCAACTACTCTGGTGTAAAACCAGTTGAATCTGGGCCAAAATCGCGGATAGATACGGCCCCATTCACTTACAGTCGTGTGAATGGGGCCTAAGTTTCTGGGTCAAATAAGGGCACAGAAAGTAATTAATTGCCTGGACTTATCTTTTAAAATGGGTAGGGGAAAAACCCCTGATGGGGTATGGGAGTGACCTTCCCACCCTCTCTTTGGTCACTCCCAAAAAACCTCACCCTATGGGTACCTTCACATGGGGCTGCGGGTCTGCTGAGTAAAATCCACAGGGCATTTTTATACCGTTCACCAAACGGCGTTCAGTACTATGGTGCCGTCCGGACATACGCAGTTCTGCGCTGAACTGGGTATTTGCGTCCAGCCCCATAGTACGGAAGGTGGCATAAAATCAGCCAACGATGCGCTGTGGATTTTAGGCAGCAGAGAACCACAAAAAAGCATCCCATTGTAAAGGCACCCGTAAATAAGGCAAGTAAACCTGCCATTCAGCAACTGTTTGTTGCTGTAACTAAGTGTGGAGGTTTTTTATATCACAGTTGAAGGACAGCAGCCTCCGTGATATATACCCCATAGACAGCCTTATTCCACGCATGACTGCATGAGAGGCGTGAAATCATTCGCACAGAGAAGAACCCCATCGGGATTTGCGGTGCGAGATTTTACTACTCTCATGATATCAACAAAATACCTCAAGAACAGTTAGTACCCGCTCACAAAACGGTGAGTAGTGTTCCTTGGCACGGGTGCCAGGGATAGAACCCCACGGCTATAGTTCACAATAGGTGAAATCCCCACTTTGTGAAGCATAGTCGTGGGGATTATTTTAGGGATGGTACTGTTCTTGGGGTATGGGTTGGACGGTGCACCGGTGTGAGGCATTAAGCTGGTGTGGAGATGTTAAATGGCCAACACACCATGGGCATGAAATTTGGAGATGGGGTTCTGTTTATTTAAATGTATCCGAATTAAGTAGGGAATTTTTAAGGTGATTTTTTTTTTAATTTGGGGTCTAAGGGGGGAACATTACTTGATAAGTTAAATTACGGATTTTTACGTTGGGCACATATTTGGGATCTTAAGGTCATTTTCTTGGACACACGGATTGCCATGCAAGACGGGTGACTGATGACTTAGTCATTCACATCAGGCAGGGGGGTGGTATAATCCGATGTAATCCAGGCACGATTCATTTTTATAAAAGTCAGCATCTCAACACTGTGGCAAGAGAGCCTCGTTCTTTGCGGTGTTACAATGTTACCCGCCACACTGAACACCCTCTCTGACGCGACACTACTGGCTGGGCAGGACAGCAGAGCCAAAGAAAACTCTGCCAGTTGAGGCCAAATGTCCAGTTTCTCTGCCCAGTACTGCACGGGGTTGGTGACACTTTGGGGCAGGGTACAATCCAGGTAGGCAGTGACCTGGTGGGTGAGCTCATGCTGGTCCACGCCATGAGTCCGGTGTTGTGTCCCCTCTTCAGCAGCTGGCTGCATGAAATCGCTCATCAGCGTTTGGAGGCTGTAGCGACTTCTCACGCCTCCACTAGTGGTGGTGGTAGTGGAGCGCGCTGGTTCCCCCCGAGCGGATGTTGTCTGGGAACCTGGCTGGTCTCGCTGGTAAGTAGAGACCAGCTGTCTGGTGAGTAGGTCCCGGTAGTACCCCAGTTTTGCCTCCCTCTCTGATGGTGGGAAAAATTCCGCCATTTTGCGGCGGAAGCGAGGGTCCACCAGGGTGGCCAGCCAGTATTGGTCCCTCTGGCGGATGTCCACAATCCGGCTGTCACTACTCAGACACTCCCTTAAGCACCTTGCCATCTGCACCAAGGACAATGAGCGCCTCTCCTCTCCACTGTCCTCGGTATAGTTCCAGGGTCTGCTGGGGTCTTCCTCCGCTTCCTCTACCACCTCATCCTCCATCTCCTCCTGTGATTGAGAGGCAGAGAAGCCAGGTGGCGGTGTGTGGAATGGCTGGGCATGGACATCTTCCTCCTCCTCACCCTCCATCTGCACTTCATCCATCTCTGGGCTCAAGGCGATGTTCAGCCTTGGAGTGGTGGCCTGGGAATCCTCGCTGATGATGCTTTTCAGCGCACTTTCCAGAACATGGACGAGTGGGATGATGTCATTGATCCCATAGTCATTCCTGCTCACAAACAAAGTTGCGTCCTCAAAAGGGATCAACAATTGGCAGACTTCACGCATCATCTGCCAGTGTGTGACTTGGAAGTCGCAGTGTGGCGTGAAGCTGCCTGATTGCCCCATGAGGTAGTCTGTAACGGCTGACCTTTGCTCGTACAGGCGGTCCAGCATATGGAGGGCAGAATTCCAGCGTGTTGGCACGTCGCAGATTAGCCGATGTTGGGGCAGACTGCGCTGTCTCTGGATCCTGAGCAGGGTGTTCCTTGCAGTGTAGGAGTGGCTGAAGTGTTTGCACACTCTGCGTGACATCCTCATAAGGTCTTGTAGTGCAGGAAATGATCGAAGAAACCTGTGCACTATGAGGTTTATCACATGTGCCATACAAGGTGTATGACTTAGCCCTCCCTGCTGCAATGCAGAGACAATGTTCCTCCCATTGTCTGCTACCACACTTCCCACCGTTAGTTGACGTGGGGTCAGCCATTGATCTACCTCCTCCCTGATGGTCCGGAGGAGCTCCTGCCCACTGTGTCTCCTTTCACCCAGGCTCACCAAATGGAGGACAGCCTGAGAGCGCCGGGCCTGACATCGGTGGTAAGACACCGGGGCAGGTTGTAATGCAGTAGAAGCGGCGGATGTTTGCAAGGTGGTGGAGGCAGAACTTCTGCTTCCCGCTGCTGGCCCCCTAAAGCACCGTGGAGGTGACAGTGGCAAGAATGGGCCAACTTCCTGATGGTCTTCTGGGAGGATGTTGACCCAATGGGCAGTAACAGACATGTACTGCCCTTGGCCATAATTTGAGGACCAGACATCAGCACTCAGGTGCACACTCTTGGACACCGAGAGTCCCAATGAGTCGCCCACCTTTTTCTGCACATAACTGTGCAGTGATGGGACAGCTTTTGCAGAGATGTAGTGGCGGCTGGGGACTCGCCATCTGGGGTGCGCACACACCATGAAATCCCTAAAAGGCTGGGAGTCCACGAGGTTGAAGGGCAGGGACTGAAGCACCAGCAGCTTAACCAGGTGTCCGGTCAGTTTCTGGGCCATGGGATGGCTACTGGAATACACCTGACGTCTGCCCATGGACTCAGTCAGGGATTGCTGCCTCATTAGCGGTGTACATGGCAGTGACACTGTGCTGCTGCTGGCAACTGAGGCTGACGAGCCCTGAGTTCCAGTGAGAGGATGCTGCATGATGGGATCTGCAGTGTATGGTACATCATGACAGGAGGTGGTATTGGGGTCACGGTTCTTCCAGGCCTGTTGGTGTTGCCTTTCCATATGCTTTCGCATGGATGTTGTCCCCAGATTATCACCCCTACCACGACTGACCCTCTCATTGCACAGCAGGCACAAAGCAATATGCTTATCTGTCCCCAGGCGGAAGAACTGCCAGACGACTGAGGACCGTGGTTTGCTGACAGCCACGGGGGGTCTTGCTGGCTGTTGACTGCCACTACTGCCTGAGGGTGCCCTCTCAGGACCAAGGCTTTGAGAGGGTGATCTCTGCCTGGTAGCTTGTCTTCTACCCCTCCCTCTTGTGCCTCGGTTGCTTGCAATAGTGGGATGTTGCTGTGTCGGTGGCACCTCTATTTCCTCCACCGACGATGCTGAGGATAATGCTGCTTGAGGGCGCCACGTCCGATCAGCGACATCATCATCAAAGTCAGGACCACTGCTACTTTCCTCCGGTGGCTGGGACAGGATATCAGGTGTGGCACTGGATGCCCCTCCCTGGCTCTGTTGACTGCTTACAGCCAAAACTTCCTCTGGAGTCTCAGTACCTTCCACCCGCTGACTTTGGTGGACTTCCTCCTCCTCCTCATCACTAAAAAGTGGTAGAGACTCCAAGGGCAGATCAAGGTTTGCAAAGAGTTCACTGGCAGAAGGTGCCCCAAAGGAGAGTGGCATTCTAATAACAGGGGATGGGGCAGAGGACTCTCGCTGACCGTCCCATGTAAGGGTGGTGTCAGATGATCCAGCGGATGCTTGACTCCTTGTTTGGGAGCTTTGGGCGGTGGAACTGGAGGATTGGGTAAGCCAATCTAGAACCGCTGGCTGTGTGGTTCTTACTTGACCAGTGGCCGTCAGGGGTAGCTGCACCCTGCTGCCACGCCTGTTACCCCGGCTGCCACCGGGCCTGGTGCTGCCACTTCTTCTACCCTCACCGCCTCCTGTTGCACTCCTTGCCTGGGAAGTGCTGGAAGTAGGACGCTTGGACATTTTTTTATTGTGTGGGGGAAAATGTAATGATATATTTTTTTTATACTTTTTTAAACTTTTTTTTTTAATAACTTTTTTTATCTTTTTTTTTTTAAACTTTTTTAAAATTTTTAAAATTTGTTTTTAACTTTTTTTTGAAGTTTTTTTTTAACTGTTTTTGTTGTGGCTTAACGGGGTTGACAGCACCCAGCTGAGCAGCAACGTGTAGCGTGTACGGTCACAGAACAGGAATGCTACCTGTCCTGACTCTTTTCTCACACAATTTTTTTTCTCACCCTATCTCTCCCTAAATGACACAATTTTTTTATTTATATGACTTCCTCTCCCTATCTCTACCTATCTCTTGCTTTCTCAGCCTCTTTCCCTATCTATCACATTAACTTCTATATCTAGCTTTTTCTTCCTCTCTCCTGCTTTTCTCACTAAACCTTTCTATTTCTTCTCTATCTCTCCCTGTATCTATCTACTTGTTTGACTATCTATATATCTATCTATCTATCGATCTAGCTATTTCTTTTTCCTCTCTATCTACTGAGCTCCGTTCTCTTTGATGTCTGAAGACGCACTGACAAAATGTCGGCGCGATCAGGCACTTCCTGGTCTGTGTGGGTGACGTCACACATCTTTTTTTTCACAGAAAACCAGGATACAAGGGATTATAGGAGTAATAATCCCTTGTATCCTGGTCTATTCTGTGAAAAAAGTACAGTTTTGCGTCGCCGTTTTTTTTTTTAACAGATTCGTTAAGAATCTGGCTCGTTACGGTTCGGTTCGGTTCGCTCAAAATAACGGCGACGCAAAATATACGCATATTTGAGAATGTAAACTCAAATATGCGTATATTTAGGGTAAGGAATACGGCATATTCCATACCCTAAATATACGCATATTTGAGAATGTTCGCTAATGTGTACGCATTTTATGAATTTCTAACGCATTAGCGTACGCATTAGCGTACACATTGGCGTACATTCTCAATGAATATGCGTATATTTGGCGTCGCCGTTATTTTAACCAGATTCGTTACGAACTTTATCAAAATTCGGTTCGGTGACGAACCGAACTTTTGGGAAAGTTCGTAACGAATCCGGTTCGTTACGGTTCGGTTCGCTCATCCCTAGTGCTAATGTTTGTAAAGTGTGGATCCAGAATGCTTCATGCCGCCTGAGTTCCCTCATTCGATCACCACCCCGATGTGGTGGGGGAACGTGTTCGATAACTTGAAATTTAAGCTGTGAGATTCTATGTTTGGCTGTGTGGAAATGTGCAGGCACCGGTAATAGAAGATTTTCTTTTCTTATTGTGGACTTGTGTTTGCAGACCCTGTCTTTCACCTTCTGTATGGTCTCACCTACATAAAGTAAGCCACAGGGGCATTTAAGGAGATATACTACATAGTCACTGTCACATGTAAAGTGATCTTTGATCGTAATAGGTTTACCTGTGTGGGGATGATATATCTGAGCCCCTTTCTGAACATGTGAACACTGTAAACAATGGTGGCATGGATAAGTACCCTGTTTCTGGGTCCTGAGAAAAATTTGTTTTGGGATTCTCCTTACCGATCCTACATCAGCTCGTACTAGAATATCACGAAGATTCTTCACTCTACGTGTACATGCTAATGGGGGTGTTAAGAATTCTTCTACTGTAGGGTATGCTTTATGAAGTAGATGCCAGTGATTGAGTATAATATTCACCATCTTGCGATTTGTGGGATGGAACGTGTGTACAAAAGGAATCCTTTTGGGTTTGGATGTTACTTCAGACCTGGTATCACTAGGGTATTGAAGTGTTTTTTCTGGATAGCCGCTCTGGATGAATCTCTGTTTCATCTCTTCTAACCTTACGGTTCTAAGGTCTGGGTCCTGAATGATTCTTTGTACCCGTTTATATGGTGAACCTGGGATGGCTTTTATGATATTGGGTGAATGGAAGCTGCTATAGTGTAGTAAGTTGTTCCTGTCGGTGGGTTTGCGATACAAATCTGTTGTAAGTAAACCAGTTGTAGTTCTGGTAACAATGGTGTCTAAGAAGTTGACAGAAACCTTGCTGTAATGGATGGTGAATTGAAGATTAGGAAAAATAGAGTTCATGAAATTGTGAAAAGAAAATAATGATTCCTGATCTCCCTGCCAGAGGCAAAATATATCATCGATATACCGTTTCCAGACCAAAGCATGTGTCTGGAAACGGTTATCGGAATACAGGTAAGTCTCTTCAAAATCCGCCATAAAACAATTCGCATAGGGCGGGGCCATATTTGACCCCATAGCGGTCCCCTGTATTTGAAGATAAAAATCATCCTCGAAAAGAAAATAATTATTGTTTAATACCAGGTGTAACAGGTCTAAGCATAGTGCTTGAATGTCTGTATGTAAAGATGATGTTCAGAGTAATTTTTGGACTGCCAGGATCCCCTTATCGTGTTCAATAGATGTATAGAGACTTGTTACGTCCCATGTGACAAGAAAAGTGTCTTGATTCATCATTCCCTGGTGGGCTATGAGTTCTAGAAAGGATGAGGTATCTAATAGAAAGGATTTGGTGTCTTTGACGATTGGAGTGAGTATTTTTTCGATCATAATGGATAAAGGTGAGAGTATGGAGTCTGTGGATGCCACTATGGGGCGTCCTGGGGCATTTGTTAGATCTTTGTGTACTTTTGGTAAAACATAGATTACTCGTATGATCGGATTGGATTTTGTGAGGTAAGTGACCATAGTGTTATCTATTGTGCCCTTGCTTTGATATTGGTGTAAGGTCGATGCGATATGTGATCTAATGCGGTGAGAAGGGTCGGTTTGAAGTTTCTGATATACCTTCGTATCACTTAGTTGGCGTTTAATTTCTGATATGTAGTGGCCCTTGTCCATTATTACTAGTGCACCTCCTTTATCTGCAGGCTTGAATATCAACTGTTTTTGACCTCTTAGTGTCTCTAGTGCTTGTTTATCGTTGGAAGTAAGATTATTTTGGTATTTGTATTTTTTGTTGGCCACTTCTTTCCTTAAAGACTCAAAGTCCTTCTGGACTAATTGCACGAACGCCTCTACGGGTGAGTAATTTTTCAGTGGCATATAGGAACTCTTATTATACAGACCTAGTTGATCTAAGGTTAGCATAGAATCTTGGGGGGGGGGGGGATTTTTTGATGACTAATGTTTAGACAGTTACCAGGTTTTTGTGTTGCAAAATGTGTTTTGAGGCGTACACTTCTGAAAAAACGTTGCAGATCCAAATCTAATTGGAATGTGTCTAGAGGGGTTGAGGGACAGAAAGATAAACCTTTCTGTAGCAGATTAAGTTCTGCTGGACTTAAAGTGTAGGATGAGATGTTGATAACGAGGGAATCTACCTGAGATCTAGTCGTTATAGGTGTCGAAGCTGGATGGGAGGTACTGGCGATCCCTCCTCTTGGTGCACGTCTGGATGTTCTGGTCTGTCTTTGTCCCCTCTGTTCTGAAGAATGAAAGGAGTCCGCACTAGAAGCTGAACGGACTGAGTCAGCCAATGTGGATCTTGGACCCTTTGGGTATTGAGGCCGTGATGTCATGTCAGACAAGTTATAGACTAGGTTGAGTCTATAGTCTTCACTGTCCCGAAAATTTTTTTTTCTTTTTGTAGTTTCTATCTCCTTTCTTTGCTCTGAAATGATGTTCTTGATTCTGTCTTGTATTGTATATATTCTTCTTTGGAAATAGTCCCTTGTAGTTGTTTTTCTGTGGCTTGGACCATCTCCTTTGTTTTAATACTTGCTTGTTGTAGGTGGAGTAGAGTCAGAGTCATGATGTCAAAAGAGCATTTGTTTAGTATGCTCTCAAATTTTTGACAGTAATCCGGATCTTCCCTAAAGAAGGTCAGTCGGGTTTTTATACGGAGACCCCGAGGAATCCGCTTCTCTTTCAGGTATTCGTCCAACGTGGCCATGTGTAGATCATAATTAAGAAGTCTGCGCGATTCATTGACTCGCCACTTTGCCGCATTATTGTATCCTTTATCCAATCCCTTTTCTAACTTTGTCTATTTATCCACTTCTTTACTATTCTCTCCTTTTTTCCCATTACTTTCTTTCCCTTCCCTCCTACCTCTCTTCTTCCTCTTCTCTCCCCTCTTCTCGCCTCTTCCCCCTATCTATCTTTTTTTACCATTGATATATTGGCCATTTTCACTGATACCGCATATCTCTTATCCTATCTCTCCTTTTACCCTATGTCTGTGTTCCTTTTTCTTCTCTAATCCTTTTCTTTCTTTTTTATGATGCTAGTGTATCTAAACAGTATTTAATAAATATCATTCTGAGGATGCGTTTCACGGCCCGATAACTTCCGGTCAGTGGAACGCATCACTCGTCACTTCCGGTGCGCGCGCCTGAAGCGTACATCGGAGTGAACTATAAGAAGAGACGCCAACATAGCTGCATGTGGCGCCTTCCTCTTGACTTTTCAGCATCCACAGCGCCCATATCCTTATCTCTTCCACAAGAACTGCGGCATAGGTGAGTCTAGTCACAATAGTGAAAATTATAATACCACTTATTATCAGATTGTATGCGAATTTCCCTATTGGTGGCACATTATGTACTACTTAACCCATCCACAGATACTCCATGGTGGTTTTATAACATCTCATCTGGTAATATTTCGCCTAACTTTTTGCTCTGTATTTCTGCCCTGTAATTTTAAGACCAAGTCAAACTATATGTATATATTCAGGATGATGTGGTCCGGAAGAACGTATGGTCACCTCCCCAACTACGATTGGTTACCTACGTTCCTGTTTCTCTTACATATAAAGTATACGGTGACCCTTAAGGATATGACATATATGCATACTCCTGGGTTGAATCTGTTGTTATATTGTCTGACTTTCCAATGTAATTGTCAAAATTCTCTTTGGATGTACTGTACATCATTTTCTGATTATGTACAATTTTGTGACTATTACAGTGTCTGATGAAGGCCTGGATAGGCCGAAAACGTTAACACGGTTATTGCCGTCAATAAAAAACAACATACTACTTCAAATCTTTAAGTGGCTGTTATTATTTGGATTCCTTACATTTAGGACTGGTGCTGGATGCTGGAACCTCTGCCAGCTATGGACCTTTATTAAGATCGGCATCTAAAACCGATCTATAAAAACTATTTCAATCACCCCTTTTTTCAATTTAAAGGGGTTCTCCAAGTTATATTTATTGATGACCTATCCTCAGACCCCCGTCGATCAGCTTTGAAGAGGAGGCGCGCTGTGCCAGCGCTGCCTCCTCTTCATTGTTTACACGCTAACCGTAACATACGTATCGGTGAGCAGGTGTAATTACACCTAACCACCCTATTCATTTCAATGGGCAGGATCACTCCCATAGACTTGTATGGGAACGAGCCTTCCCATTGAAATGAATGGGGAGGTTAGGTGTAATTACACCTGCTCACCGATACGTATGTTACGGTTAGCGTGTAAACAATGAAGAGGAGGCAGCGCTGGTACGGCGTGCGCCTCCTCTTCAAACAGATGATCTGCGGGGGTGCCAGGTGTCGGACCCCCGCCGAGCTGATATTGATGACCTATCCTGAGGATAGGTCATCAATAAATTTAACTTGGAGAACCCCTTTAACACATAAAAATAGTAATAAACATAACTGATATTGATGAGTTCACAAATGTCTGAACTACAGTATTAACATATAAAAATATTTATTGTGCATGGTGAATACTTTAATTGAAAAAAATCGCCTAGTTGCTGTATTTTGGTCACATTTCCCCTCCAAAATTAAATAAAAGGTCATAATCAATTTTATGTACCTCAAAATATTACCAGTAAAAACTACAACCGATCTACTAAAATGAGGCCTCATATAACTCTGTAGAAGTAAAAAGTTTGGGCCATCAGAATATGACAATCCAAATAATAATAAAAAAAAACTGTAACAATTTGGGATTATCATGTCATTTTTAGTTTTTATTGCAATTCACCCAACAAAATATTGTTTTACCATTTTCAGTAAAGCTATGATGGCCTTTGAAAGGCAGGGAGGAAAAAATGAAAACACAAAAATGAAAAGTGTCCCTGTCCGTAAGGAGTATAAGGGGTTATTCCATGAAAAATATTCTACATTTTTCGAACTAGCATTTGGCTCTGAATACTTTTTTAATTTCATGTAATTGCAAATTTAGTATAGCTGCTGAGTAGAGATGAGCGAACATGCTCGTAACGAGCACTGTAGCGCTCGGCTCCCCTGCGCTCGCATGGGCGCAGGCATCCGGATCCGTCGGGTGAGGAGGACGGCAACGGATGGCTGTGCCCATGCGAGCGCAGGGGAGCCGAGCGCTACAGTGCTCGTTACGAGCACGTTCGCTCATCTCTACTGCTGAGTTATTCAATAAAATGTGTCTGTGTATAGCCAGCTGCTGTTTGTTCTTTTCCTTAACATCACTGAGGTGGATCCACATGCACAGATCCATCCTTCAGCTGTCACCAGCCATATGTTACATTAGAAGCTATGACAGTTACAGGGAGATATCTTCAGCAGAAAGAAAATGTCCCCTGAGCTGCCAGCTTGATATAAATCTAGCAGAGCAATGAATGTGGGGATCTCTGGATCCATGTGAGGTACAGGGCTGGTTCTAGCTTTGTGAGAAAGAGATAGTCATGTACTATATTTTTACATTATGGGATAAAGCCTTTCTTTTTATTTTTATTTTTTTAAATTGCATTTCAAATAATTTTACTTGAATAAATATTCCAAATGCAACATTTTGTCAACAGCCTTTGTTAATTATTCAGTAAACTTGTTTATGATATCTCAAGTGTAATACATAGCAGTACACCAGTAATACCCCTGATTGATGTGAGCGGCCTTTGAACAGAATTGGCAGTTTGTGTGTACGTTTTTTAGAGCAAAGTTGTGGAATGATTAGGAGCATGTACGTAAGGGGATGCTTATAGAGGCATGCTCTACTTTAATGCTGGCAGAAAGCCTTGTTGTGTCTTTTCATGATTGGTAACGTACTGTACATCAACGCAATTGACAGATCCTTTCATATGTTACTAACATACAGAACATCACAAGAATATAGTGTGAAAAATGCAAAGCTTTAAAGCGATTTTATATCTGTGTTTACTCTTTAACTGTAGCAGAATTTTTCATAATTTAACTGAAATTGGAAATATAATTTTTATAGTCGTCTAACACTCTCAATAGCAGTAATGATTATACCAGATAAAACAGAATAAAGATCAAAGACAATGTGTAACTTAGCAGAAACATGATATGTAATACTCTTATAATAAACGCCAATGGTACTTTTCTGTCTGTAGATAAGATTTGTAAAAGGGAGCATTCACACAGACAACATTTGTTTTGCAGTTTGCAAGTCGCAGATCTGCAAAATATGGATGTCCACTTTCTGCTGCCCCATTGAAAAAATGACTATTCTTGTCCGCAAAATCCATGTGTTGTCCGCATATTTTGTGACCCCATTGAAATGAATGGATCACCTTCCAATCTGCAAAAAATGTGGACTGATGTGGACCAAACATTGTGTGAATAAGGCCATAACATAACACATGATGTCAGAACTTGATGACTATACACAGATGACAGTAACCCTGAAACACGAATTTATCAGGAGGTATCCCCCTCAAAAGAAAAGAGGAGCACTCCCTTCCACTAGAGAAAAAATAAAAAAGTTTAAAAGAGATTTCCTGGGCTAAGAAATTGCTTAACTGTCCTCTACATAGGTCTTAAAAATCAGATCCCTGAGGGGGCCATGCCATGTTTAGTTTCCAGCGATGGCGTACTGCTGCTCAGCTTCCATTCACTTGAATGGGAGCAGAGCTGCAGAACCCTGGCATGGCTGCCACACAGTGAACAGAACCTTGTGCTTCCAGCTCTACCCACTGTATAGTCTAAAGCAGATACAGATATAGTTTCTGAAACAGCTGATCTGTGCAGGTGCCAGGTATTGGACCCCCACTGATCTTACTCTATATTGATGACTTATCCTGAGGATACCGTAGGTCATCAATATCCAAGTCCCAGAAAACCCATTTAAATATATAGAATTCTTGTTTCCCACACCACTTCATCCACATCCTCTCCCATCCCTAGGTTGAAATTAAATGATTTTTTTTCAACTTACTATGTAACTGATATGTTTTTCTCATCAATTCTGTGTAGAAATCAGATCATAATTTATTGTTTGGCACCATTTACATGCTGTCACGCTGAGCCGATGGCGCGCTTCCTCCGTGCAGCGCCGTCGGACTCCTACTATTGTTCAGGAGTGAGGACAAGATGTGCGTCCTCGTCTCCATGACAACAGGGGTGGAGAGGACCTGGCGCACCTTCAGTCTCAGCGCGGCCGGTGTCCTCCCTATCCCCTTGATGACCAGCAGGAGAAGCTTCTGAGCGCTGGCAGGAGGGCCAGTGCTCAGCTATGAATATGTGTGCTATAAGTCACATGATGCTGGCCACGTCACGTGACCTACCTCTGAGTACTGGCAGGGAAGCCAGCACATCCTGTTTCAGTTTGGGAATTAGGTCACGTGATGCCGCCCCGTCACGTGACCTACTAGGAGACCTATTTAAACAGGCAGCCCACCAGCCACAGGTTGCCTGTGATTAGTGTAACTACAAGTTCTTGTTCCCCCTCCCTGTACGCCCCAGCACGTACCTAGGCTAGGGAACATCGACTAGTTGTATGCCGTTGCCTAGGACGGGCCATGCATGTAGGCAGGGTCAGAGGTGGGGGTTAAGCTCAGGGCTGCACATACCCCTGTACTAGTGACAGAATGTGACAGAATCACAGGCCTATTTACCATGGAGGCTATGCGGCATTTGACCGACCAGATGCACAACATGGCTCAGGTCACACAAGATCTGGTGGAAAAGTTGCAGCAGCAGGAGCAGCTACAGATCGCACCTGTAGCTGCTTCCTCCTTACAAAATATCGAACCCCAAAGTTAAACTGCCTGACTATTTTTCTGGGGAACATAAGTTTTTTTTTGACTTTTAAGGAGAGTTGTAAGCTCAGTTACGCCCACATTCTTCGGGCTCTGAGCAGCAGAGGGTTGGGATTTTTATTTTCTCGGTTGCAAGGAGACCCCCAAGAGTGGGCTTTTTCGCTTCCCCCAGACTCTCCCTGTCTGGCATCAGTGGAAGCATTTTTTCAGGCATTGGGTTTACTGTATGATGAGCCTGATAAAGCAGCTATGATTGAGAGTCAACTGAGATCCCTCCGTCAGGGTAACCGTCCGGTCGAAGACTACTGCACCGAATTTCGGAGGTGGTGCGTTTCCTCTGGCTGGAATTATCCAGTGCTTAAGAGCCAATTTAAATTGGGACTGTCAGAGGACTTGAAAGACTTGTTGGTGAGTTATCCCTCCCCTGACACTTTAGATTCAACAATGACCTTAGCCATTAGACTGGACCGACGCCTCCAAGAGAGACGGAGAGAACGCCAGACTCTTACTCAAATGGTAGTTCCACCTGATGCTCCGCCCCTGAGGTCCCTGGTAGAGAATCATCAAGAGGAACCTATGAAGCTCTGAGACGTCTGAAAGTGGCCTTTTTCTACTGTGGTAAGATGAATCATTGGCTTCAACAGTGTCCCAAACTTCCTCCCTCAAAGAGGGTTTTCCCAGGGAGTAAGGTATCTCCCAAGGACAGAAATTTCTATTACCTATTACCATTGTTTATGGCATGTATAGGGGTTCCGGGGAAGCATTTATAGACTCTGCTTTGGCATCCAACTTTATTGATTATAGTTTTGCATCTCTTGGGGTGCCTATAATTCCTTTAAGGAGTGCAACCCATGTCATTGCCCTTGACTCCACCCCTCTTTCCAATGGGAGGGTGGAGTTTTGTACCCTTGAGGTTACTTTAACTGTTAGTGCGATACATTCCGAAATTTGTTCCTTCTTGATTCTGAAAAATTTACCTGCTGATTTGATCCTTGGTATGCCTTGGTTACGGAATCACAACCCGATTATTAATTGGTCCACAGGGGAACTGGAGAGTTTGGGGATTAATTGTAATAAGTGTAAGTCTGTGTTACAAGCTGGGGTTACCGTTGATTCACCGATCCTTCCCCAGTATATCAGAGATTTTACGGATGTGTTTTCCATGTCAGAAACAGACTTCCTTCCTCCTCATAGACCATATGATTGCTCCATTGACCTCATTGAAAGATCCAAATATCGGATTTACAATCTATCTGCCCCTGAGCATCAGGCTATGAAGGAGTATTTGAAGGAGAGTCTGCTTAAGGGGCACATAAGGCCCTCTGTGTCGCCAATGGGGGCAGGTTTCTTTCTTGTCAGTAAAAAGGATGGAGGGTTAAGGCCCTGCATAGATTACAGGGAACTGAAAAAGATCACCATTAAGAATCGGTATCCATTGCCTCTCATTTCAGATCTGTTGAACTAGGTACAGGGAGCTTGCTGGTTTTCAAAATTGGATCTAAAAGGGGCCTATAATTTGATTAGAATTAGAGAGGGGGATGAATGGAAGACAGCTTTTAACACCCCAGAGGGTTACTATGAATATCTTGTGATGCCTTTCCGTTTAAGTAATGCACCTGCTGTCTTCCAAAATTTTGTTAACTATATTTTTAGGCCATTTATCGGTAGATTTATGATCGTTTATATTGACGATATCCTCATCTTCTCGGCTGATTGGGACTCGCATGTCTCTCATATTAGACAAGTGTTGGAGGTTTTGCGAAAGAATCAGCTATTTGTCAAAGGGGAAAAATGTATTTTTGGTGTTCCAGAGGTTGCCTTCCTGGGTTATATCCTCACTCCGTATTCCTTTAAAATGGACCCTTCCAAGGTGCAGGCAATTCTAGACTGGGTATGGCCTTCCTCCTTGAAAGCGCTCCGACGTTTTCATGGATTTTCAAATTTTTATCGAAAATTTATAAAAAATTTTTCAGTAGTTGTCAAGCCCCTTATGGATCTGACTCATAAAGGTGCAGATCTTGTTAACTGGTCTCCCATAGCGATTGAGGTGTTCGAAGCTCTTAAGAGGTGCATCACCAGCGCTCCAGTTTTGGTCCAACCTGTCAAAGGAAACCATTTGTAGTGGAGGTGGATGCTTCTGAGGATGGTGTAGGAGCTATACTTTCCCAGGGGTCTCCCACCTTCACTAATTTAAAACCATGTGCCTTCTTCTCGCGTAAATTCTCCCGGCCGAAAGGAATTAAGACATTGGCAATAGAGAACTTTTGGCGATCAAATGGGCTTTTGAAGAATGGCGCCATTTTTTAGAGGGCACTATGCATCGTGTTACGGTCCTTATGGGCCATACGAACCTGATGTCCCTGGAGTCTGCTAGATGATTGAACCCCAGGCAGACTAGAAGGGCTTTGTTTTTTAACCGTTTTGATTTTTGTGCCACTTTTAGGCCCGGAAGTAAAAATGTCAAGGCCGATCCTCTGTCTCGAAGCTTCCATGCCTTCCAGCCTCCTGATATTCCTCCTGAACCCATCTTGCCGGCTAATATAATTGTGGCTGCCACTATGTCTGACTTGACCGTTGAAATCTCTGAGGAACAACATCTGGCTCCACCTGATTCTCCCAGAGATAAGTTGTTTGTACCCGTTCCTCTGCGTTTCCGACTTCTGGGTGAGTGCCATAACTCCGTTTTAAGCGGTCATCCGGGTATTAATGCCACTAAAGAACTCGTCTCTAGATTTTATTGGTGGCCTTCAATGTCTAGAGATCTTCAGTCCTTTGTGACTTCCTGTAGTGTCTGTGCCAGGTCCAAGAATCCAAAGACACGTCTGGTGGGTGAGTTACTTCACTTACCCATCCCCGATAGACCGTGGTCACACGTGTCTATGGATTTTATCACTGACCTGCCATGTTCTGAGAGTAAGACAGTGGTATGGGTTGTGGTGGATAGGTTCAGTAAGATGTGCCACTTCATTCCTCTGCCCAAATTACCCAATGCCAAGACCTTGGCTTCTTTGTTTATTGACCATATTGTTAGAATACATGGCATTCCTGAAAACATTGTGTCTGATAGAAGCGTTCGGTTTATTTCTAAGTTTTGGAGGGCCTTTTGCTGTATGATTAATATTACTTTGTCATTCTCGTCGGCCTTCCATCTGGAAACCAACGGTCAGACTGAACGTCTTAATCAGTCTTTGGAGCAGTACATTAGGTGTTATGTTGCTGTTAATCAACTTCTGTGGACTAAGTATTTGTCTCTCACCGAGTTTGCTATTAATAACCAAATCAATTCTTCATCTGGTGTTTCGCCGTTCTTTTGTAAAATGGGGTTCCATCCGCGATTTGGGTATTTTTCCTCGTCAGTTTCTTTACTTCCGGAGGTTAATCTCGTCACTCAAGAACTGTGCACAGTTTGGGCCCAGGTTCAGTCAAACCCGAAAAAAGCCCAGGAGATTCAGAAGGTTAAGGCTGATAAGAAACGTTCGCAAAGTGTTGACTTTAAAGTGGGGGATATAGTGTGGTTATCTACTAAGAATCTACGTTTGAAGGTACCTTCTAATAAGCTCGCGCCACGTTTTATTGGTCCATAAGAGATTACTCAAGTTATTAATCCAGTGTCCTTTAAGTTGCACCTACCCGACTCCTTTCGTATACACAATGCTTTCCATAAGTCTCTACTTAAGAACTTCGTTGCACCGGTTTGCCCGGATGAGGCGCCTCCTTGTCCTGTGGAGGTGGCAGGACAATTGGAACACGAGATATCGAGAATAATTGATGTTAGGAAGGTCCGTAATTCACTTCAATATCTTGTGCATTGGAGGGGGTTTGGTCCGGAGGACAGATCTTGGGTGCCGGCCAACAAAATGCATGCAGACACTCTGATTAAGAGGTTTCATCAGTGTCATCCTGAGAAACCGGCTCCAGCATGTAAGGGTCCGGTGGCCCCTCATGAAAGGGGGGTTACTGTCACGGGGAGCCGACGGCGCACATCCTCAGTGCAGTGCCGTCGGACTCCCACTGTTGTTCAGGAGCGAGGACGAGATGTGCGTCCTCCCCTCCATGACAACAGGGGTGGGGAGTACCTGGCGCGCGGCCGGTGGCCTCCCCATCCCCTTGATGACCGGCAGGAGGAGCTTCTGAGCGCTAGCAGGAGGGCCAGTGCTCAGCTATGAATACTGTATGTGTGCTATAGGTCACGTGATGCTGGCCACGTCACGTGACCTACCTCTGAGTACTGACAGGGAAGCCAGCACTTCCTGTTTTAGTTTGGGAATTAGGTCACGTGACGCCGCCCCGTCACATGACCTACTAGGAGCCCTATTTAAACAGGCAGCCTGCCACAGGTTGCCTGTGATTAGTCTAACTACCAGTGCTTGTTCCCCCTCCCTGTACGCCCCAGCACGTACCTAGGCTAGGGAATGTCGACTAGTTGTACTATTCAAAAAACTGCAGATGAGCCTATTTCCTATACTGCTCCTCTACTGGATGTATGTAGAGTTAATATTGCCATATAGCTAGTAAAGGTAACTTTAGTCCCATTGGACCTTTGTCAATGATTAACATATTAGTTGGTATGGAACCATTTTATAAAACAACCTAAGGGCATTATCCTGGCAGTCCTATGGTATTCACTGTTTAACTCATATACAAGGATCTGAACTTCGCTGCAGAGGAGCTGACAGCTAAGGCTACTTTCACACTAGCGTTAGCACGGATCCGGCACCTAAAGGGTGCCAACGGATCCGTGCTAACGCTATACATGTGTGGAGCCGGAGCAGCGCTCCGGCCCCACACATGACACACATTAAAACAAGACACAGACATACATACAAACAAACATACAGACATACATACAAACATACAGACATACATACATACTCACATACTCCCGGGACGCCGGCAGAACGTCTTCACGCGCCTCCTGCGCGCAGTGATGACGATTCCCACAGCGCCCTCTGCTGGGCGCAGTGGGAAACGTCATCACTGCGCGCAGGAGGCGCGTGAAGACCTGCTGCCGGCGTCCCGGGAGTATGTGAGTATGTATGTATGTCTGTATGTTTGTATGTATGTCTGTATGTTAGTTTGTATGTATGTCTGTGTGTATGTAGCCGGATCCGGAATGACCCCCCATTGGAAATCAATGGAGGACAGATCCGGATTACTGGTGTGTCCACACCAAACGGATCCGTCCCCATTGACTTGCATTGGGGGTCATTCCGGATCCGTCTTGGTGCGGATGCCTGGACCGGAGAGCAAACCGCAGCATGCTGCGGTTTGTTCTCCGGTCTGAAGACGGAACGGAATGCTTTCAGGAGCATTCCGTTGTCTTCAGTTCAGTTTTGTCCCCATTGACAATGAATGGGGACAAAACTGAAGCGTTTTTTTCCGGTATTGAGCCCCTATAACGGAACTCAATACCGGAATTTAAAAACGCTAATGTGAAAGTAGCCTTAGCCACGGGTTCAGAGAAAGATCAGGCAAAACCACAGTCATTAACAGTACAGGCAGAGTTTGTGCAAATCAGAGGAATAGGTCCAAGATCAGAGCAGCAGCAAAGGGTCAATATGGTAATTAGGCACAGTTCAGGTCAGGCAGCAGAGAGTCAGAGTCATAAATCAGGTAAAGGTTGGTATACGGCAGATAAATGGAACAGCACACCTTCCACAGGGTCTAACAACCTAGATACACCTATTGCTCAGGCACCTCTCCCTTGGGAAAGGTGTCTTAAGTACCCTCAGGTGTCCTGCAATTGGCTGGTGAAGGTTGGTGTGTTTCACAGCCCTTTAAGAGCTGGGTAGCCCTTGTGCGCCCTAAAGGACCAGAGAAGAGGTCCAGCAGCCAGGCACAGGCTGCAGCCTGCTCCAGGTAACACAGGACTCCACTGGCTGGGTCCGCAGCTGGAGTGTAGAGGATGGCCACCTGAATAAGCAGGAGTATGGTGGGAATGGGATGCCATCCTAACAATGATGAATCTATAGCTGAAGAAAAAAAGGCACATTTAATATGCCATGGAACCTTTTCTCACTATTTAGTGACTGGAACTGGTCCTCCATTGGCACCCTACACTCTGAACAAAGTGCAGGACACGTCCAAACCATACATGCATAATAATGTAATTGGAATTGCACTATAAACCAAGCTGAAAATGACTGTAGTGACAATTAGGACTAGGCTAATAATGAGAAATGGACAAAAAAAATGTACCTATAGAAAATTTACCTCTGCAAGTCATTAGGGCACATTTGGCAAGTCTATAGATGGAGTAAACTTAGACTATCTAGACCTGCACCAAATTCTTCACAGTGGCTCAGGCTGGATGATAAATCTGAATGAAAAGGTAAGTAGGCACACTCCTATTTGGAATTAATGGATGTATTTATTATCATAAAATATAAAGTAGGTGTGGTTAAAATGAAACAAAGATGATAAAAATTAACTAAAAAATGTACAAACGATGATATAGCATTATATCGATGGATGATAAATCTGGTTCAGGGTTAGATACTTTTCTCTAACTGTATACCAACTATTGATTGGCTTAGCTTAAGACAAAGTTTTATGCCCAAATTGAGGCACAATTTTGGTGCTTAATGTGGCATATAAGGCCCCACCCGATTGCCTGTGAAGACATGCCTCTTTTCTGGTAAGCTACGTCTCTTATCAATCAAGATGTAGAGGATTTTTCAAGAACTAGATGTACAGATTGTGTCAAAAGTGCCATGCTGAGTCAATTTGTGCTTAATTTTGACCCGGTTTACTACAGTATGTACCATTATGTTTGATCTGTCAAGGTTTTAAACATTTAATGAAACAGTTTTTACTGTATATGTTTTTGGGAAAGTTGGGTAATCAAACATGGTGACTAGGGATGAGCAAACTGGTTTGTTAAGTTCGGTGTTCAAGTTTCGGGTTTGGGTTATGTAAGAATTCCGTTATGGATTCCGCTTCCGCTACGTTATGGTCAGTGCAGCGGAATCCATAAAGGAATTCTTAGATAACCCAGACCTTGTACGCTGAACTTGAAACACAAGTTTGCTCATCCCTAATGGTCACTGTTCTCAAATTTCTCTGAAGACTCTATCTAGGTAAAGAACGATACATACTTTACTTTTACATCATGGAATAAGTGAAGAAATTGGTGATTAAAGTTTAGGAAATCCAGGAGACAAAACCCAAGGGAGGAAGATTTGGAACACATGCGATTGGAACCTATTTTCCATATAAAATGTGATTGAAGCACAGACTGTGATTCATAACTTAGTAAGTAACTAGCTGGTCCTCAGAGAATAAAAATCATTTAATAGATGACATCTATACATATGTGTATTGTCAGTTGCAGCTCAGCTGCATCACAGGTATATATCACCCATCAGTTTTGTATATAACAGCAACAATACATTAAAAATGAGTAATTATTAGAATAAATGGGTAATCAGATCAACCAAGTTTCAAATTCCACCTCCAAACTAAACCTCCCTTGTGCCCACTAATATAAAATGACCACAATTATTATGCACCCAACTGATGTTCAGAAATTCAATTTGTACAGATACATCTACTGTATAGTATGTACAAATTAAAAAAAAATAAATGTCTGTTTCACTACACATGAATAGTGTTAGATGTTTGTGTCATACACAATGTACAGTTTGTTGGAAGTTACTTTTGACAATAACTTACAAAAATCACAGCATCAGTTGCAGTTTCAGTTGTGACCACTAGGGGTAGCACAGTCCAAAGTAAAAAGCATTCAAGCATTTTAATCTTTTTCTATCAAGAACCTTCTGTAATGTCTGCGTGAAAAACGATGTGCTGCAGAGAGGATTATTAATTAAAACACTGGTGCGTGATGTCTCTATCTGCTGCTCTACCTCCCTACGCCTTTTTCTTTGCTATGCCTGCATGTCTTCATTTTTTTCCAGGGCCTAAACTTTTTCATGCTATATAGGTTAATTAACAAGCATGGCAGACAACAGGAGGCTGGAACAATGCCCTTTCACTTCTTGGAGGTGGACACACATTTTATTTCAATTTGGAATCTAACTGGTAGATATTATGAGACCTGATTTTTTAGAGAACTGTATTGATTAGATGAAAGAGTTAATATGTCTGATGTTTCACCCCCTGCTAGGACTTCTGCCACCGTAAATCAGCCGCCTGTTTATTTCCATAAAAATTCAATTACAGCTCATCAGTTTATCCCTCTTATGTGAGTCATTAGCATTAGTACTTTTCACCCTGGAAGAACTTTTACTCTTTCCGCCTGGCCAAATTTTGTCATGGTTGTCTATTACTTTTTTTTCCCCTTGTAATGCTTTCCTGCCACTTATAATAGACTGCATTAAAATACTTCAAGAGAATGCTCTCTGATCAACAGTTATCTGGATATGCACATGGACATGCACTATGAGACAGAGCAGCAGATGGAGCTCAGGTTTAGACAAATGAATAAATTTAGTTCTGCATGCAAACATCATGAATGTTGGCAAACATCCAAAATGAATTGGGGAATGGATGACAAATGAACAGGTAAAGAGATAGATAGATAGATAGATAGATAGATAGATAGATAGATAGATAGATAGATAGATAGATTTTTGTTTAGTATAATTAGCCAGTAGGTAGCTTGCACCTGACTCTCACCTGTAGGAGGTGCTGTCCGTTTTTTGCAATTGTGTGTAAATAGATAGATAGATAGATAGATAGATAGATAGATAGATATTGATGGGTAGATAGATAAATAAAAAAATTAATTCCACGGCACTTTCCAGATGTAATCAAAAGTAGTACTGTTTATTCACCAGAACGCGACGTTTCAGCCCTCTTGCTGGGACTTTTCTCAAGCAGTGACACATGTCACTGCTTGAGAAAAGTCCCAGCAAGAGGGCTGAAACGTCGCGTTCTGGTGAATAAACAGTACTACTTTTGATTACATCTGGAAAGTGCCGTGGAATTAATTTTTTTATTTACTTATTTTGGATGTTGGATCACCTCCACAGCCGCTGGCACTCCACTTTTACTTCATCTACTGCGGTGCCGCTTTTTTCCTTCATGGGTAGATAGATAGATAGATAGATAGATAGATAGATAGATAGATAGATAAAACTTGATTTAAAAGGGTATTCTGGTAAAGTAACTTGATTTTTGAAAAACTGCATTAAGGCTACAAGCTGTGACCCAACCAGAACCCATACCTATACATATAACCAGAGCTTTATTTTACCTTGCAATCCATTTGTCTAGCTCCTGTGTGAGCCTGCAACACACTGAGAGTATCATGGTGCCTGATCTTCCCTCACAAAACTACAATCCCCACAATGCCTAGCTTTCCTGCTGTGAGTTTGTGCTTGTTCATGAGTGTTGCTGCTTATTGATTGGCTGCCTTATATATAGTCCGGTCAAACCCCTTCTACTCAGTAATCAGCAGCACACCAACATTTAGCTAGAAAATTGATAGCAACACACTGAGCACGCTCGACCTAACAAAGGCTCAGAACTACAGGTCGATGTTTAATGGTAACTTATGAGGAAACACAGATGGTAGCAGAGGAAGAAAACTACGTTTATAACTACTGAACAGTAAATATGTGAAATTTGCATTATATTAGGTAATTATTGATGATGAATTAATCGAAAACATAAGTTATAGTTACTATAACCGGAATACCCCTTTAAAGGGGTTGTCCAAGTTATTTTTTTGTTTGTTCTTTGTATGTTTCTAACTAATCAAATGTAAGGGGTTTACAAGTCACTTCCTTCATCTACAGTGGCTCCTTTCTCAGATTTCACTGAGGGACACATGACCTGTGATGTCAGCACCTCTCCCTGCTCTGATGATGTTTTATGCACAAGCCTTAGAGAGCAGGTCTGTGTCTGTGCACAAGATGTCACTGTGCTGACCACGCCCGCTGCACTACTGTCTGCCCTGTGTTTCTCTCCCACCGGATTCTTCAGAAAACTTTAACCCATTTGGCAGCACACACTCAGGGCTGGAGACTTTCCTAAGTAGCTTCAGGCAATGAAGAGACACAGGATCTGCCCTCCTCATCCTGCAGACACAGAGCTGACAGACTGGATGAGTTCTGCAGAGCATTGCACAAAAACAGGCAGGTGGAAGATCCTGTGTGTATCAGCAGTGTCATTTGTACAGCTGGGACTTGTAGTCCTACACATATAACATGCTGCTTAGTATCCCAGCAGACAGAGATGTCACTCAGGGCGGCACTTGTATTCACTCCCTTTACAGAGCAGGGGGAGGAGCAGAGATTGTTGTTATTGCAGGTAAACAAAGGGCCAGAAGATAACCAGGGAAATAACATTTTTTTGCTAAAACTTGTTTAGCTTATGTATATATTGCTGGCCATCAGATTTACAGTGCTATATTTTTTTTCAACCCCTTTAAACAATAAGTAATTTCCTGATGACACATTCCCTTTAAGTGGGCTTAGCATTGGTCAGTATTATATGGCATGGCTGTACTATTGTTTGTAATTATAGCCTGCAATGACTCGTAGGATTCCACTTGATTCCCAATGTCAGACCACACAAGGAACATAGGGGCAACTTTTCATATCCTGTCAAATATATAAATATATATATACTGTATACATAGGCTAGACATTCTAAATATGCACAAAAATGTATCAAAGTGGCTCATGCTCATATTTAGACTTTTTAAAATCTTATTTATTATTATATATTATTATTTTTGCCACACAATGCCCCTTTTTCTTCTGAATCTCAACAATTCCCAGAAAAAGGTCTAAAACACAAAAGAAATGTACTGTATGCTAGTTTTTCATGCAAATTAAAGGGAATGTCCAAGTTCAAAATAAAAGGTAGCAAATGTGTTAAAGTAAGTAAAAAAGTTATACAGACTATTCCAAACCACCACTGTTTGAGCATCACAGCTGTTATGCTTCCTCCCACTGCAGCTAGAAATGTGGCTTCATGGCTGCATCAGCAAGGAGCAATGGAACAGTGGCTGCAGCAATGATATGGTGAAATAATGCCCATGACCAGTGCACTCAATCATTGACCTAATAGGTTTACAATGGGAGTGTGTTGAGGCCAGAGACATATCGGCATATATCAGCATGTCACAGCTGCAGTCATAAAAGCAAGGCCCAATGGTGGGAATAGGATCTGGGGCATTGTAATGGAAGGAGTTCAGAATGTTGTGTATAACCTTTTTTTTAATGCCTTCAAAAAATGAACCTTAAAATTATCTTGGAGAGCCCCTTCAATTCTGGCACATTTTGCTTAGTAAACCTCCCCCATTTTTGTGTCATGTTGTGTAAGAAGAACATAGCAGCACTAGAGTGGAGGCAGAGGATCAAGATAATTATGGAATGAGTGGATTTCATTACAAAGAAAGATGTTTAAACTTGGGGTTAATCAGTTTAGAAAACAACTAAAGGCTCATGCACACGACCGTTGCCTGGCCTTGGCCGTATTGCGCCCGCACCGCAGAGATGCAGAACAGAGGCACGGATCGGAACCCCACGGAAGCACACCGTAGTGTTTCTGCCCCTGCCTCTGCACCGCAAAAAAGTAGTACATGCACTACTTTTTTGCGGTGCGGACTGTGGAATGCGGATCGCGGACCCCATTCAAGCGAAGGGGTCCGCGATCCGAATGAGGCGGCCCCACAGTCAGTGCTCGTGCATTGCGGACCGCAATTTGCAGTCCGCAGCACGGGCAGGGCCAACACACGTTCGTGTGCATGAACCCTAAGGCTTGGTTCACATCACGTTTTTCCAACCAGTTTCAGGTATAAATAAAAAGGAATACGTTAAGCGGATGCCTCAGACTGATGCCATACAGTGTCATCCATATACCATAGAGTTTCACTGGGAAAAAAAAAATATATATATATATATATATATATATATATATATATATATATATACTTTTTTTTACCATTATAAAAAAAAGTTGTTGTTTTTTTTTTACTGGACTCTACAGGATACAAGAACTCACCTTATGCATTTGATCATGGAGAGGCCATCGCAACCATGCAAAATCCTGCCCGGTCAGCTCAGTGACACACGCGTCACCCCGCGTGAGATTTCTGCAATCAAGATGGCCGCGATGGCCCCTCCATGATCAAATGGATAAGGTGAGTATGTTTTTTTTTTTAAATCGGCATCTCAGGAAAAATAGATTCATTACCACAAAGCACAAGGGAATTCAGCTTTGCAGCAATACTTCAATACTTTGATTCGCCCAACACTATTTATTAACGATGTAACTATGTAATGAGCTTTCTCTCCTTTTTGCTTCCTTCAGATGTCTCTCCAAGGAAGTCTAAAGGTTGATGGTTGGTGCCATTATCGGGAAAAACATTCCTAGAAATGCCCAGTCCCGATAATTACTGTGCCGCTGATCACTTGATGAATGGCAAACGTTCATTCATCTGGTGTTTGTATCTTTTGGCCAGCACGAAAAATCATTATTTTTGGGCAGCAGATCATCATGTGGAAACAGGGATCTGCTGCACAGAAGCAATGAAACTGTAAAGAGTGGGGCAATCAGAGTGGTGATCGCTCCTTCGTATACAAGGAAGATGATTGTGCATATAAATTATAGGGAACATCTATAGGGAACCCAAGTTCGGTTTCAAGTTTTCAAGTGGTTTTCCACTTTAAAAATCAATTACCGAAGTTATTCACAACTTTGTGAATAACTAACTTTGGCTCATCAGAACGAAAACATTCTAATACTGTACGGAGACGGATCTCCATACAGTATTATTCCAAAGTTATGAATGAAGTGACTTCGGATGTAATACCCGAACCTTGCTTTGCTCATCATTAGATGCAATCTTTGGCAGGTGTAAAAAGGCACAAAGAGTTTGAGGTGAAATTTTATTGTTGAGGATCAGGATATAAGTTATTGCTTTGCAGTAGGAGCTTCATGGAAGGGAGACACAGGCATAGCCAGAGTTGTCTTGACTCCACACGCTCCAGGATAGTTACTTTAGCATAATTTATTGTTTTACTCAGGGGCGAACATACTGAACCGGCTGCACAGGGGCCCAGTTCGGGAGGGGGGCCCTTTCTGTCTGAGGCAGGGCAGGGAGAGATGAGCGCTTCCATTGTGGAAGTGCTCATGTCTATATTCATCTGTATCGTCGTCCTCAAGACAGCAATACAGATGGATGATGCGGAGGAGCAGGGGAGAGGCGTCTCCCCTGCTGGTTCCTCCGATACGCTACAGGCCTAGTGTCTGTAGCCTATCAGAGGCCGGTGCAGGTGGCGCGATAATACCTATATACTGGCCCATTATGGGGGGCACTATGGGGGCCTCTATATAATGGAACATTATGGGGGCATTATGGGGGCCCCTATATACTGGCACATTATGGGGGGCACTATGGGGGCCACTATATACTGCCACCTTAGGGGAGGCACTATGGGGGCCCCTATATACTGGCACATTATGGGGGGGCACTATGGGGCCACTATATATTGGCACCTTAGGGTAGGCACTATGGGGGCCCCTATATACCGGGACATTATGGGGGGCACTATGGGGGCCCCTATATACTAGCACATTATGGGGGGGGCACTATGGAGAAGAGGGGAAGCACTATGGGTGCCCTATATACTGGAACATTATGGGGTGCCCTATGGAGAAGGGGGCCCTATATACTGGCACTCATGGGGGGCACTATGGAGAAGTGGGGGGAGCACTATGGGGGACCCTATATACTGGAACGCATTATGGGGGGCACTATGGGGAAGCGGGGGAGAAGAGCACCATGGGGACATTATATAGGGGCATTTAATACTGACACACATTTTGGTGCCACTATGGGGAAGGAGCATTATGGGGGCATCTATGTGGGGGCAGTCTATACTGGCACTTTATACTGGCACATTATGGAGGACACTATGGGGACAGGGGAGGAGCACTATGGGCGCATCTTCTAGGGGCACTATATAGTAGTATTTTATATTGGCACAAATTATAGGGGCACTATGGGCACCTAAGCTCAACTGGGGACAAGTGTTTTTTGTAGTGGCACACAGTACGTGTCATTGGAACACTTGAGGGCACTCTGGGGACATTTGCTCTACTGGAGGCACTAAGAGATGGTATTTTATTTTTTACTGGCACACAACTGGGCATTTTTTCTACTGGCGCACATTATAAGGAGGCGTTTTTCTACTGTCACACATTATAAAGAGAATTATTACTACTAGGGGCATTATGGTAAAGCCACCTGGCGGAATATGGGAGCATTATTACTTCTGGGACATAATAACTGTTGGGGGCACTGTAGGAGCACTATTACTACTAAGTGCATTCTGGCACAGATTTATTACTATTGGTGGGACTTTGGGAGCACTATTACTGTGGGGGCACCCTGGCACAGTATCCGCTTAGCACAGTTATTTTTGGGGGACATTAGTGTCAGGGGCACTATTTGCTGGGTGCAGTTATTTTTTAGAGCGCTGTGTTCCAATAATTATTGAAGGGGGTGCTATCTGTGTGTAACTAGTATTTTCAGGGGATTTATCTGTTTCTGCAGTATAGTATTGGGGAGCACAGCGTCTCAGTATTGGGGGTGCATGATGGGATGTTGAGAAGGTGGGAGGATGATGGAAAAGTAGAAAACTAAGATGTCTGTCTTTGAAGAGATGAGAGAAGACTGAAAGAAATCATCATGGCGGTCTGGTCTGAATGGAGAAGATAAAAAAGAGAACATCTACATCAAAGGAGACATCACTGGACGTACAAGGTATGTGGACCTGTATTAGGCTACTTTCACATCTAAGTTAGTGATTCTGGCAGGCTGTTCCAGCAGAGAACAGCCTGCCAGAATTCACCGGCTCCAGCACTGCTGGATGCAGATGGAATGCCCGCCGCCCCATCAAATACAATGGGGTACAGCAGAGATCCGACTACAATATGGCAAAAATGCAGAGAATCAGAGGGACAAAAACCGCTGCATGCTGTGGTTTGTGTCCGGCCGATTCCTTGCATTTTCTGCTGGATTAGGTGGCCGGATTGTACTGCCACAGGTGTGAAAGTAGCCTTACCCTATATGTTTTGTATTGCTGTATATAATATTAGGATGGAATAGGTTAGGTTGACAATTTGGCATGGGGCCTAGGCACATTCTTTGCACAGGGGCCCTTTGCTGTCTGTGTCCGCCCCTAGTTTTACTGTAATGTGATTTTGTTTTGTTAATGCTTTAAGCTTGTCAAGATAACATTGCCTACATCTGTGGTTGTCAGCCAAGCACTTATTCAGCCAACTGCTATCTCTCCCATACATATGCAGGCTTGGTCCAGCATGCATATGTTTTAAATGGGGAGAGGATCGAAATCCACAGCCAGACTCCTCTGGCAGTAGCTTATCTCTTAAGAACAAAAGGATCAAGTGGTTGAAATCCAACTTACCCAATCCTTATCTCCCCATGGTTAGCAGTTTGGGGAGAGTTGGGAGGCCACCATACACATTAAGGCAAAAAACAGCAACTTTACAGACTATATAAGTATGTAATGCATGTTTTCCCTTGTTAACATATTTTTTACAACTTTCATTATGAGGGACAAATAAACTGATTGCTGAATAACTCGATTTGCTATGGATGTTGTGATTATGTGTAGTTCTTCTACTTTTTTATTGATTTTTTTTTTCTGAAAGACATTCTGTACATATAAATAGTGATCACAGCATCTAAGGGGGCACGCTACTTTTAGAACAAAAGCCTGCTGTCATTAGACGGCTGAGCACCCGCTCCAGCTGGCATGGGAAACCCATGCAATGCTTACGGTAGGGCTCTGTAAAAAGGAATTGGCCTAGCCTTGGACGATTATATTGGATTGGATGTATTGGATGATTCTTGTTTTTAATGCATACATAGCACAATAGCCCTTTGTATACATTTGATCAAGGTGCATAAGCCCACTCATCACCTCTACCTTGCCTTGCCTCTATCAAGAGGGACCTATTCTTATTTGGCACAGCACCACGTGGCAACCACTGCCTCCAAAACACAGCACCCATAAGTGGCGAGATCCAGCAGCCTAACAGCACCCCTGCTATCCGACTGAGACCCCTTGGCACTGGGCCCCACCAATCCACAGGCACAGCATCAAACTATAGCAGCAACCATGCTGTACTTCATTATGTGAACATGTGTCCAGGACTCACCTGGCCATGTGGTCTCAGAACTTCAACTGAGATCAAGTAGCCTTCAAACTATATGCATTCTCCTGGTAATAATTACAAGTAATTATGCTGAAAAGCTATGTAAATTGTTTTGAGAAGCAACAGATCAAGTCAGAGCTTGTAGATGTACGATCCATGATTTTTCTCTTTTTGGAATTTTATTGTCTGATGGTATCAGAACTCCTCCCATTCGGCCCAGATGTTTTAATTAGCAGACTGCAAATAAGTTGAAGGCTACTTGGTCACAGTTTAAGTTTTGAGACCACATGGACAGGTAAGTTCTAGACACCTGTTCACATGGTTCAGTTGGCATTTAGAGGATTTTTTTTCAGCGACTTTCTGCTACAGTAATTATTGTGGGATGTGTAACTAAAGAAGCGGTGACTTTAGAATATTTATACTGTAGTTCATGATTTAATGATGCTTTAATTTGAACTTTGCCATGGCTAACTATTTACAGATAGTACTTGCGACCTCCTGTGGAGAGTCCTGCATGTCTGGCCACAACCATACAATCAACACAGTAACAGTATTCGATGCTGCAAGTCTAGAAAGTGTTTTAAAACCCCTTAAACGTAATATTTATTATGAAGTTTTTACTGCATTTTGAAACTTAAGTTCAACTATATGTAATTATACGTCAACTGATTTCAAACTTTGGTTAGTAGACCTCATACTGGATTACAATTTCCTGTGTAATTAGCCTCCTAACAAGTTTCAATCAATTGACGATAGTAGGGCTTTACTGTTAATTGCGACATGATTAAAAGGAAAGAATGAGCAGTATTATGTAGATCGTTCTGCACGAAACTCGAAGGTGTTTATTGAAAGAAGCACACTTATGAATTTTACACATTTTCTATTCAATGTTTTGGGCATACTGATCCTTAGAAAGCAAATATAGTAATTATGATGTTCAACAAAATAAGAATCATTCAATCTGCTCTAAAAAGGTTTTTAGCACATTTTCACAGTACTTCAGTTTAACCCCTTAAAGGGTTATTCTCATTTTAGACAATGGGGGCATATCGCTAGGATATGCCCCCATTGTCTTATAGGTGTGGGTCCCACCGCTGGGACCCGCACCTATATACAGAACGGAGCCCCCGAACTGAATGAGGGCACACTGCGCATGCGCAGCCGCCCTCCATTCATTTCTATGGGGCCACCGAAAATAGCCGAGCACTGGCTCAGCTACTTCCGTCGGCTCCATAGAAATGAATGGGAGCGGTGGCCGCGCTTGCTCGCTGCGCTCCCATTCATTTCTATGAGCGCAGCGGGGAGCTGCGCCTGGTGGTGGCCGGACCCCCGGAAACCCGGGGTCCTCCTGGCGCAGCGCTCCCCGCTCTGTTCTGGATATAGGTGCGGGTCCAAGCGGTGGGATCCGCACCTATAAGACAATGGGGGCATATCCTAGCGATATGCCCCCATTGTCTAAGATGAGAATACCCCTTTAACGTCATGTGACAACGCCCAACTTTTCAGTTTTATTATTACAAAAAAAGTTTAAATGATCCAATAAATTTTGTTCCACTTCACAATTGTGACCCACTTGTTGTTGATTCTTCACCAAAATTTTAAAATGTTATATCTTTTTGTTTGAAGACTGAAATGTGGCAAAAGGTTGAAAAGTTCCAGGGGGCTGAATACTTTCGCAAGGCACTGTATCTGTAGGTCATATACATTAAGAGGTTAAATAGAGTGGTTTCACGCACTGAGCTTGCTCCATGCACAGCAGGTGCCAGCTGGATAATACAAAAGACACCGATGGTAAACAGAATTGGAGATGGCTTCGATCCCGCTTATTTAACCCCTCAGATGCCCCGGTCAATAGTGATTGCAGCATTTATGTTTTTAGACAGAAAGAGGGAGATCCCTTAATCCTCTGATCAGAGCCCCTGGGGCGAAATCACAGGGCTCTGATTGGTTGACAGGCTCCCAAGCCTGTCATAGAAAGCTGCCTGACAGACAACTTTTAAAAATCCTATACACTGCGATAGTATTCAATTGCAGTCTATCGTATAAACAACCAGATGTAAGGTGACAAAAAGTACAGTGAAAAAAGTAAAAAAAATAAAAATAAACAGGAAGCACACAAATATTCAAATAATCACTCTTTCCCAATTTTACAAATAAAAATAAGTAAACAATAAAAAATAAACTTCATTGATATCACATCCAAAAATGTCCAAACTAATAAAACATAGAAATATTTATCCCCAAGCGTCGTAACAGGGAAAAACATAGCTAATTTGCTGTTTTTTGTTTTTTTTTATGAAAACCTATGAAAAAATTGAATAACAAGTGATTCAAAAACGATGCCCCAAAATGGTATATATATATATATAATAAACTTTGCTAGTGTCAGAAGGGGCGCTATGAGAGCCACAGTCCATGCATACACACACCATTGTAATCCAGACCCCAAAGCCATAAGGTGAGATGTGCTGGCTGGACCTTATGTCCAGTTGTGTTGAGCAAAGAGAGCTTCGCTTCGGTCAAAACTTCGTTTGAATGCTGTATGGAGAGTCGTCGCCCTACAGCATTCAAATGTATGAGGTCCGGTGAGACAAAGTGGGACTTTGGTGAATAACTTCGGCATTTGATTTTTAAACTTCAAAACTATTTTAAAACATGGATCCAAAGTCGGCTTCGGTACCAAGGTATAAGTCGGTACTGAAGCTGACTTTCGATCTATGTTTTAAAATAATTTTAAAGTTTAAAAATCGATGGCCAAAGTTACTCATCAAAGTCTTCAGCAATAACTAACTTCACCGGAGCCCATACATTTTAATGCTGCATGGAGACAGGTCTTCGTACAGCATTAAAATAAATTTGGAGCAAATCGACTTCAATTCTGAAGCTTGATTCTCTCAACACTTATGTCCACATAAGGCCAGGCATGAGATTGTTAAATAGAGTAAAGCAATCATTCCAGTAACATAAAAAAAGACATCTGTCCATCCAGTTCGGCCTGTTATCCTGCAAGTTGATCCAGAGGAAGGCAAAAAAAACACCCTGTGAGGTAGAAGACAATTTTCCCCACTTTAGGGGAAAAAATTCCTTCCCGACTCCAATCAGGCAATCAGAATAACTCCCTGGATCAACGACCCATCTCTAGTAACTATAACCTGTAATATTATTACATTCCAGAAGTAAATCCAGGCCCCTCTTGAACTCTTTTAGTGAACTTACCATCACCACCTCCTCAGGCAGAGAGTTCCATAGTCTTACTGCTCTTACCGTAAAAAATCCTCTTCTATGTTTATGTACAAACCTTCTTTCCTCCAGACGCAGAGGATGTCCCCTTGTCACAGTCACAGCCCTGGGGATAAATAGATGATGGGAGAGATCTCTGTACTGATATATGATATACCCCTGATATATTTATACATAGTTATTAAATCTCCCCTCAGTTGTCTTTTTTTCTAAAGTGAAGAAACCTAATTTTGATAATCTTTCTGGCTACTGTAGTCCACCAGGGGCGGACTGGGTACTTAACCCCTTCACGCCATATGACGTGTATACTCGTCATGGAGCACTGCTATTTAGCGCTCCATGACGAGTATACACGTCATGGCATTAAACTGTCACCATGTCAGCAGACAGTGCTGAGACCCCGGCTGTTACTTACAGCCAGGGGTCTCAGCTAACCAGCCCCGCACCAATGGGGGCGGTCCCGGGCCAGCGATCGCTGTGATTGGCTAGTCTGTTCAGACTAGCCAATCACAGTATACGAGTGCTGGCTGAAAGGATCTGATCCCCGCAGTTCAGGACTGCGGGGATCAGATCCTTCTAAATGTTGTGCAGACCCCCCTTTCCCAGATTATTATTTTTAACTTGTTCCCCCCCCTTTTCAGGATGGCCGAGCGGTTGAAGCAGAGTGTCAGCATACAGCCAGCAGCGATGTCGGCCGTTAAACCCCTTCCATGCCGCAGTCCGTAGGGATCACAGTATGGAAAGGGTTACCAGGGAGGGAGCTCCCTCCCTCTCCCATCGGGCGCTGCGGTGCTCTGGCAGCGCACCGATGGTGTGGGGAGGAGAGAGGGAGGGAGCTCCCTCCCATCGGGACACTGCTCTGCTGTGGCTTACTATGAATGAAAATACACTGCAGTACACTATACAGTGTACTGCAGTGTATTGTAAAACACCAGACCCACTGGATCTTCAAGAACCAAGTGGGTCTGAGTCAAAAAAGTGTAAAAAAAAAAGTGTAAAAAAAAATAAAAAAGTTAAAAAAACTAAAAAAAAATCCCATTTTTCCCCATATAAGCACATTTTAATTGATTAAAAATGAAGAAAATAAAATACCTTAACATATTAGGTATCGCCGCGTCCGTAAAAACCTGCTCTATAAAAATATCACATGACCCAACCCCTCAGGTGAACACCGTAAAAAAAAAATAAAAACAGGGTCAAAAAAGCCATTTTTTGTCACTTTACATCACAAAAAGTATAATACCAAGTGATCAAAAAGGCATATGCCCCTCAAACTAGTACCAATCTAACCGTCACCTCTTCCCACAAAAAATGAGCCCCTACCTGAGACAATTGCCCAAAAAATAAACAAACTACAACTCTCATACAATGGAGACACTAAAACATGATTTTTTTTTGTTTCAAAAATGATATTATTGTGTAAAACTTAAATAAATAAAAAAAACTATACATGTTAGGTATTGCCACTTCCGTAACAACCTGCTCTACAAAAATATCACATTAGTTAACACCTCAGGTGAACACAGTAAAAAAAACTAAAATAAAAACTGAGCCAGAACAGCCATTTTTGTTTAACAAAAAGTGTAATATAAAGTGATCAAATATCATATGTACCCCAAAATAGTATCAATAACACTGTCACATCCAAAAATTAAGTAAAAGCCGCAGCACTCACTGTCTTCAAAAGTGGGTGGTTTATTCACCAGATAAGCGACGTTTCGACCAACAGTGGTCTTTATCAAGCAAGTAGTGCAATACAAAGTAACAAACATATATACTTAGTCCCAAGTGGAAACGAGGCAGGATCCTCCCCAACATGGGGATGGCTCCACCTCAATCTCCACTAAGGTGTACACCAAATTATGCATAAATTAACACAGGTGAATAGTACATACCATAGAACATCCGTGTCCAACAAATACCATATAGGAGTGGAGATCAGCATTATATCAAAGAGCCACGTGTGGCGTATACGCCTGCCGCGGCAGCCGTGCGCTGTATAATAGGAAGTGACATAGCACGCTGTCATGCCGAATCACCACGTGACCTCAAAACCGACAGTACATTTTAGACCTGTACTTGTCGTATCTTACACAAAGCGTCCCGTTGCTAGGCGCTAATAGTACAATGATACCATAATTCAAAGGACAATTCAAAACTGTAAAGCTGCCCTACCACTGTTATCAAAGCACCCTTAAAGAGTACCTCTATATTTTATCACTAGAAAACCTAGTCGAATGAGCAAGGTGTATTCTGATTGCTACATTTGAATACAGATGTAGTTAACATGGGCTCACTTAAATGGGGTAATCATCCCGCAGCTATTGGTAGTACCGTAGGATTCCGCATAATTCAATATCAAAGAGTCTATAAAGAGCTAGAATATTCTCTGTACTACAAAAATGAATATAAATATAGTCAATAACTCCACCAATAGCAACAGAAAGAGGCTGTAGAAAGAGGCTATGTCCCGGGATAATACCACAGGAGGGCTCAGTGTAGATCCCAGCCTAATACCATTCAAACTTAACCAATGGCACATTGAAACCTCAGCCACAGGATCTCTTCCCAGATGAGGCTAAACAAGTGCCAATTAGAACACCCCAGGGGGCAACTGGATCCAACATCCATGGACTCCCATCCTGGGTGTTGTTGATCTCAAGCCCCCTGTATTCAAGGTGGGGAGTCCGTAACCCATAGCGGAATTCCACCCTATATCGAGTGTCTCCGCAACAGGGGTACTTGTCCCATCCCACCTAATGGGATGGCACATTATACCACCCCAACAAAGCCAAATACCACAGTCCATCACAAAATACTGCCAGCAGCTCAAAATACATCCCCAAAAATTTCCACTGGCCGGCCGTGAGGAGGGCCCAGGCAGCCCCCTGGGCATCGGCCCACAGAGAAATTTCCCTGTAAGGTCTATGGCCAATCCGCCCCTGTAGTCCACCCATTCCAGTTCTTACTTTAGTTGCCCTCCTCTGAACCCTCTCCAGCTCTGCTATGTCTGCCTTGTTCACAGGAGCACAGAACTGTACACAGTACTCCACGTGTGGTCTGACTAGTGATTTGTAAAGTGGCAGGACTATGTTCTCATCACGGGCATTTATGGTTTCTAAAGCTGAGTTTGCTGTTCACTAAAATTCCTAGGTCCTATTCCATGTCAGTGTTACCCAGTGTTTTACCATTTAATATGTACTGGTGACTTGCATTATTCCTTGCCATGTACATAACCTTACATCTGTCTGTGTTAAACCTCATCTGCAGCTTCTCTTCCCAAGCCTCCAATCTATCCAGATCTGAGGCATAGCTACCGGGGGGGGGGGGGGGGGCGACGGCTCCAGGCCCAGTGACTCAGTGGGGGGGGGGGCAGCAAGGATGACCTTAAAACTATCGGGCGAATACAAGTGCTCACTTGTATTTAGGGACCCCCATCAGACCTCAGATCAGCCCACCCAGCCACATAAGAATGTTTTTTTATTTTAATCTTATGTGGCTGGGTGGGCTGATCTGAGGTCTGATTGGGGGCACAATACGCTGATCTGAGGTCTGATGGGGGCACAATACGCTGATCTGAGGTCTGATGGGGGCACAATATGCTGATCTGAGGTCTGATGGGGCACAATACGCTGATCTGAGGTCTGATGGGGGCACAGTAGGCTGACCTGAGGTTTGATGGGGGCACATTCTGCTGATCTGAGGTTTGATGGGGGCACATTCTGCTGATCTGAGGTTTGATGGGGGCACATTCTGTTGATCTGAGGTCTGATGGGGGCACATTCTGCTGATCTGAGGTCTGATGGGGGCACAATACGCTCATCTGAAGTCTGATGGAGGCACAATACGCTGATCTGAGGTCTGATGGAGGCACAATACACTGAGCTGAGGTCTGATGAAGGCACAATACGCTGATCTGAGGTCTGATGGAGGCACAATACGCTGATCTGAGGTCTGATGGGGGCACAGTAGGCTGATCTGAGGTTTGATGGGGGCACCAGACGCCATCCATATTGCTCCCACTATCCACCAATGGCTGTGATCAAGGTCCGGGATGGACCGAAACGTTGGACATCTTTATTGTTACGATGTGGATTACACTAATAAACTAAGCATCTTGTCCTCTACTAACTATCATCGAGTGCCGTGCTTTTCTGCAAAAGCTTGCAGGGCTGCAGGGTACACCTTTGACCGACCCCCAAGAGCAAGAGAGTGTGCTGAAATGGATGGCGGAGAGCGCGTCCAGCCAGATGTCCACTGCCCCATCTTCCAGCCAGTCCACTCATGACAGCCAGGGGAGTGGACCTGTCCATCCTCCACCTTGCCCTCCTTCTCCCCAGCCTAGATCCTCCACAGTCCAATCTCATGTGGAGACGTACTCACTGGAACTGTACAGTGAACCCTTCCCTGATGTGCTACCGGAGGAGATTCTCTGCCCTGATTCACAAGAGCTGGTGCAGTCTCAGGGTGATGAGGGTGGGGATTTACCTGTAGCATCTGAGGAGGTGGTGGACTATGATGAGACACAGGTGTCAGGGGGTGAGGTAGTTGGCAGGGAATTAAGTCAGAGTGGGGACTCTGAGGAAGAGCTGGGTGATGATGAGGGGACAGATCTGACTTGGGTGGATCAGGCACACGAAGAAAGCGGTTCTGAGTGTGAGGCAATATCAGCACCACAACCGGTTGGAAGAGGCAGTGGGCTGGGCAGAGGCACAAGCAGGGCCCGAGCTACTACTTCCCCAAGTGTTCCTAGGGGTCAAGCTCCAGTGTGCAAAGCTCGATACTCTGTAGTTTGGGAGTATATTAGGGATGAAGAGGGCGATCGGCGGGTAGCGGTGTGCAAACTGTGCCACACCAAGATAAGCAGGGGAGTCAACAAAAGAACCTGACCACAAGTAGCATGCGCAAGCATTTGGAGAACAAACACCCCACTAAGTGGTTGGCTGGAGACAGTTAGCTGGAGACGGTGACATTGCTGCTTCAGTCCCTGTGTCGCATGCTGTCAGTGACCTAGTACCCCCAGCAGGGATGCTCCAGCCTCCAGCCCTGCAAGGACCCCTGCAACTCCATATCCCTCCCCCACCTCCACTCATGTGTCCCAGCGCAGTTTTCAACTGTCGCTACAGCAGACCTTTGACCGCAATCGCAAGTACACAGCCATCCACCCCCATGCACAAGCCTTAAAAGTGCAGATCAGTAAACTACTGAGCCTGGAGATGTTGCCATATAGGCTTGTGGAAACGGAAGTTTTCCGCAACCTCGGTCCCCAGCCGCCACTATTTTTCACACATTTCCATACCCGCTCGGATAACATCATCCGTGCCCTGGAAGGTCCACCTAACCACAGACACGTGGACAAGTACCGGTGGGCAGGGACACTACATGGCACATTGGGTGAACCTGGTGGAGGCTGGGACCGAGTCTGACCGTGGGCCTGCTCATGTGCTATCCACACCCATAATTGCAGGACCAACTTCGCTGTCTGCTTCACCGGCACATTACGCCTCTTCCTCCACCACCCCCCCTTCACCTCCCCCTCCACCAAAATATTGATGGCCACATCGCCGAGTGTCAGTAGCTCAATGCGCAGCAGCACTGCGGTAGGGAAGCGTCAGTAGGCCGTGCTGAAACTGCTTAGCTTGGGCGGCAAGAGGCACACGGCTGAAGAGCTGCACCGCAGAACCTGCAACCAGGCCTGGTTGTTTGCGACAATGGGCGTAACCTGATGGCGGCTCTGAAACTTGGTGGACTCACACACATGCCATGCATGGCCCACGTACTAAACATAGTGGTCCAGCGGTTTCTTAAGACGTACCCCGAGCTTGCTATGTTGCTCACTAAAGTGCGCCGCATCTGTGCACATTTTAGGAAGTCCACCACAGATACTGCCACCCTCAGGACAGTGCAACAGCGGTTACAACTAACTCCCTGTTCACTGGCTGCTGTGTGATGTTCCCACATGTTGGAATTCAACGTTGCAAATGATAGCCAGGGTGTACCAGCAGCGAAGGGCAATAGTAGACTGCCAGCTGACAGCTTCCCAGAGACGTGGTAGTCATGCCAGTCAGCTTCTTCAGGTGTATAATGAGGAGTGGACATGGATGGCTGGCATCTGCCAGGTCTTAGGCCCCTTTGAGGAGGCAACACGTAGGGTTAGCGGCGATGTGGACATCATCAGCGTCACCATCCCGCTGCTGTGTCTCCTCCAAAAATCCTTAAAAAACTTAGTATCAGAGGATTTAGGCATGTCACAGGAGATGGGGGAAGAAGTCCATTGTTTTCCAGCCAGAGCACCCTCCCATCAGTTTTGCAGAGCGAATTACAGGAAAAGGAGGTAGAGGAGGAGGAGACTCTAGGGCACACTGCAGGGGGCGATTCGATGACAGCAGTTCAGCGGGTATGGGCTGAGAAGGAGGAATTGGAGGTGGAGGTAGAGGAGGAGGAGGAGATGGATAGTCAGTCGATTGCGCTGTGGGACTGTACCTCACATGGCTGACTTTATGTTAGGCTGCCTTTGTCGCGATCCTCGCGTGAAGACCATTCTGGCCACCAATGATTACTGGGTGTACACCCTCCTAGACCCATGGTGTAAGGACAATTTCCCCACTCTAATTCCTGTGGAGGAAAGGACTACAAGGGTCAATGCATACCACAAGGCCCTGGTGCAAAAAATGCTACAAGCATTTCCATCTGACACCGCTAGCGACAAGGTACGGACTGCAGTGGGCCAAGTAATAGGGGAGAGGAGGGGAAAAGGCAGCGTGTCCAGCAAGAGCATGGGTACACTGGGTCAGGCCTTTGCCAAGTTTTTGTCACCCCAGCCAGAGTGTATCACCTGTCCTCAGGTTAGGCAGAGTAGGGCGGAACTGCAAGATGGTGAGGGATTATGTCGCTGACCAGACCAGCGTCCTGAGCGATGACTCCACATGATACAATTATTGGCTGTCCAAGCTGGACAAATGGCCTGAACTGGCGCAGTATGCCTTGGAGGTGCTGGCCTGCCCTGCCGCTAGCGTACTGTCGGAAAGGGTCTTTAGTGCTGCTGGGGGGATAATCACCGACAAACGGACTTGCCTGTCGACTAACAGCGCCGACAGGCTGATGTTCATCAAGATGAACAAGTCGTGGATATACCCCCACTTCTCTTCCCCACCGCAGGAAAGCGGCTGAACACTTTTAAGGTGTATTGGATACACTGTTTTCTCATGTAGGCCCTCAACCATAATGTTTTCAAGGGTCTGTTCACCACCAGTCCCTCAACCATAATGTTTTCAAGGGTCTGTTCACCAGCAGGCCCTCAAAAATAATGTTTTCAAGGGTCTGTTCACCACAAGTCCCTCAACCATAATGTTTTTAAGGGTCTGTTCACCAGCAGGCCCTCAAAAATAATGTTTTCAAGGGTCTGTTCACCACCAGTCCCTCAACCATAATGTTTTCAAGGGTCTGCTTACCAGCAGGCCATCAATCTTAATTTTTCACGGGCCTCTATAACCAAAATTTTTAAGGAAGGCCAACAGCCTTTCTAAACTCAATTTTTAAGGAAGGCCAACAGCCTCTCTAACCACAATTTTTAAGAAAGGCCAACAGCCTCTCTAAACTAAATTTTTACCCAGGACAAACAGCCTCTCTAACCACAATTTTTAAGGAAGGCCAACAGCCTCTCTAACCACAATTTTTAAGGAAGGCCAACAGCCTCTTTAAATTAGATTTTTACCCAGGGCAAACAGCCTCTCTAACCACAATTTTTAAGGAAGGCCAACAGCCTCTCTAACCACAATTTTTATGGAAGGGCAACAGCCTCTCTAAACTCAATTTTTACCCAGGGCAAACAGCCTCTCTAACCACAATTTTTAGCGTGTGATATTCGTGTTTTTTAAGGTAGATGCTTATCAAGATGAACAAGGCCTGGATTGCCCCTGACTTCGCTACCCCACCACAGGAAAGCGGCTGAACACTTTTAGGGTGTATTGGATACACTGTTTTCTCATGTAGGCCCTCAACCATAATGTTTTCAAGGGTCTGCTCACCAGCAGGCCCTCAACCATAATGTTTTCAACGGTCAGCTCACCAGCAGGCCATCAATCTTAATTTTTCACTGGTGTTTCTGATGCCCTCCTTTATGTGTAATAAAAGGTGTATCAGAGTGCCTGTTCCTTGTAATTTTTGGCAGACTTGTCTCTTTGTGCATAGGCTTTATGAGTGTATGAGTCCCATGACAAGAACAATTGTTCCACAATGTAAATGAGGCCCTTCTTTATACCCGTTATATTGGAGTGCCTGTTCCGTGTAATTTTTGGCAGCACTTGCGCTTTACGTACAAGTCAATATATGTTTCATAACAATATTTCTTCACAGTATGTCAGGAAGGGGTTAAAGGTTAAAAAAAACAATGAAAACACAGGTTTTAGAATAAATGTTTTAGTAATAATAATAATAACTTGAAACTTTTAAATAAAAATAAATACAAAAAATAAAGAAAATAAAAATTAAGCTGTCCTTTGTCGACGTGTGGCCATAATAGCTTGCAGCTGTTGGTGCTCCAACTGTAGGCTGCAAAGGAGGCGAGAGGCAGCATGTAGCTTTGTTCCAAATCACCGTAAGGCGGCCTCCACCTCAAAGTCAGTGGGGATATCTGTAGGGGTGGAAACAGTAATATAATTAGTATGATCGAGTTAAAGGGGTTGTCCCACGAAAAATCTTCTAAACTTTCAAAGCAGCACCTGGATCTGAATGCTTTAGCAGTTGCATGCCATAAAATATTTTGTATATCTACTAGAACTGACTAGTGAAATGTATCTTTATTGAGCCATTTTTTTTCTTATTTCTTAGAACTGCTCACTGAGAAGGCCGCACATCCTCAGTTTAAATCTTCAACTGCCTCCTGTTCCGAGCTGTGATAGGGAGAGATAGACATGAGTCCTGACATGCAGCAGAATAGACACTAGTCACACTACCCTTGAGTAACCAGCTTGATGTAGCAGAGTAATTGGGGCAGATCTCTGGATCTATGTGAGGTGCAGGGCTGTTTCTCGCTTTGTTAAAAGAGATTGCCAATGTACTATAATATTATGTGATGTATGTCACATTTTTGTTAAACATTTTTGGGGTAACACAAGTTTCTACTTCTTTCACTACCTTGATTTTAAAATTATTGTGATATGTCTGCTTCACTAACCACTTGGAGAACATAATGTGTACACATTCTAGTTATCAATAAGTTGTTGGGTGGCATGATCCTAGTGCTTGAAAATATTACACTTCTGTGAATTAGGGATTTGTATTTACTAGACACCCGTAATTGGTGGTCTTCCCAGGGGTCTGTGGAAAAATCGTCCCTGACAGTTGGAACAATAAAAGATAAAACATAAAATTAGCTTATATTTTGAAGACAGAAGATCCGCCCATTACACTTTTTATTTTACCTACCTTCTACCTCTTCAAGTTGCCCTGGGGGTGTTGGAGGGGCAGGTGGGCTCCTCTCTGGCTGGGGTGTAGGAGGGTTAGAGGGGCTCCTCTGTGGTGCAGCAGCTGTCAAAAATCATTAAATAATGGCATTACATTCAACTCAAATGAACAGTTTTAACTCTGATGTTGATACTGATAAGGATGACTCTCAAAGGGAGCCACAAAGTTTGTTTCTCTGCTCCAAATTAAAGTAATCTTAGGATTTTACATGCATGGAAGAAACAACACTGACACCTTGTAGGGTCAAAGAGGTTCTTGTTTATTAGAGGAGGGTACAAGGGTTATATACCCCAGGGAGGAGTGAATCCTCTCCTGAGGGTTAGGATATATTTTATTGGTTAGTAATGCAAAATAAAGTTTCACTTCTGCGCATCTAGTCTAGCTAAAGAATGTAAACTACAGATAAGAGCAGGAGTGGTCCCGGAGCCGACGCCATCTTGTAATGGCTTCACATTTTCAGTCTTCATATCCATAACAGTCCCCCCTTTGAAGCCATTTCAAGCACGGTGTTGTCTGTCCCTGATCTAGATGGACCTAACAATCTGTCCCATTGTGCCTGCGTCCTTTTCACCAGTTAGGAGACAATCTATCCCTAATAGATAGACTCCCTCTTAGTGGACTTGCACAATGGGAAGTCAGATTCTAACTCTGACCTTAACACAGGCTTCACTGGAACTGCGTGGGGGACTTCTTCGCTGACATCCATCTGGTGGTCTTCTTCTTCATCCGCTCTGGTTCAGGAATCCTCTGGGCGCACAGGACCACTCACACTAAGCTAATTTTAAGCAAAGAATGTGTAAATATGTGTTAAAGCTATGTGCGGATTATGTGAATATGTGCTAAAGCTAGACATATTGGCTTTAAGGTTAGTTGTCAGGCTTATCAACCGTTGAAACACAGGGTCCCAAGGAATCTCCACTCCCGCCTCACAGCACTGTAGTTGAAGGAGGGCTGATTTCATCCAAGGGCACATGAATCTCCTTCCTGATGTCATCATATGGTTCAGTCATGATCATCTCAGGGATGGAATTCTCCACTGCTTTTGCCAACAGTTTCCTGGCACAAGGGATCACACAACAAACAGTTAGAGCAAGCATTATTAAGATTTAGCAAGATGACAACTCCTAACTGAGCAAGAGATTTTTCTCCAGTCTTTCAGCCAGTCAAACCAGGCATCCCATGGATCACTAATGCCTGAGTTCCTTTTCAACTCCTCAGATAAAGATGTGAGTCCCTTCAGGGCATTCATCACTTGGCCATCTGGTCCCAGGTTATCTGGAATAAGAGTACAACAGGTATCTCCTATCATTTTACATACGCCACCTTTCTCTGCCAGCAGCATGTCCAATGCCATTCTGTTCTGGAATGCCATGATACTCGTGGGACCCAACTGTTCCACAATCCCTTTCAGGGCATCTCTGGAGTAGTTCACAAATCTCTGCTGATTATAATAGATGTAATTAATCCAATCCACATTTTTGTTAATGTTGATAGTGGGAATAAGCGACTCGAATCCCACTGCCACCTAATCTCTTGCTTTGAATTCATTGGGGATCCCCCTTGGGACTCCTATGGCATCTATGTATATATGTGTCTACAAGCTCTCAGCTGGTTTTCCTTTGAGCTTCACTGATGTGCTTGGAGTTAACATCACTTGTAATGGACCATCAAACCAGGGTTTAAGGACTGTTTTTCTGTGTCCTTTTAACCCCCAATCTCCACACACAGGTGGGTGGGTCCCTGGTAATTTATCAAGATCTGAAAGTGAAACAAAAACTCGAGAATGTGTTTCCGTCAAACGCTTGTACAAACTGATCGCACAATCTGTCAGACAACCACGTTGCATCTGGAGCTGCTGTGGGAAATACAATCCTGTCCTAGGGGCTGACCCCAAAAAGGACCTCAAAGGGACTAAAGCCTGTCTTATGGTTAAGGGTATACCTTACTGGAAAGAGGGCTAACAGCAGGCACTCTGTCCATGGCTTATCAGTCTGTGCCATGGCTTTTTGAGTCTTTTACCTTAGTGTCCCGTTCTTTCCTACTGCTGCTTTGTGGATGGTACGAAGCACTTTAGGCTTGTTCTACACCTAAATCTTAATCACCTTTTGCATCACTTCACCTATAAAGTGAACACCTTGTCACCTTCAATGGCCTCTGGTACCTTGTACCTGCATACAACTTCGGCCATAATCTTCTTTGCTGTGGTCTAGGCTGTGACCTTAGCTACCGGGTATACTTCTAGCCATCCTGAAAACAAGTAATCACACACCAATACATACTTATACACACCCATCTTGGGTAGCTGAATGTAGTCTGCAAGCGTTGAGATGGATACGAGTGACGAAGTGCATGTGTTTCTGAGGTACTGTAACCATCTGACCCACGTTTGTTCGGGGCACAAATCATACATCTTTGAGTATATCTGGCTTCTACAGTGCTGAACCCTGGAGCGTACCATGTGCTATGTACTAAATCACACAGCAGTTTTTGACTGTTGCGTCACTCCATGGGTTGCCTGTGCCATTGTGGGTTAGAGGGACCTGGGAAGGCAGAGCTTTCATTGGAACTGTGTTAGGCCTTCCTCTTTTGCAGTCCCCCCTTTTGACATCCAATGGTCCCTTTCCTCCTTCTCCACCTAGTTCTATAAGGTCTTAAGAACTCTCAGGGAGACAGGAGGAGTTATTTCAGGGACCTGAGCTGTGGCCACTAAGGCAGGGGTCTGCCTAGGCAATTTGGTAGCCATTTTATGCCACCTGATCTGCCTTGGCTTTTCCCTTCGCCTCCTCTGTGTCTGTTTCACTGTGGCCTTTTGTTTGTTTGTTTGTTTGTTTGTTTGTTTGTTTTTTCACCGCCACTCAAGTTGGCAACATGAGGGGTTCCATCAGAGACCTCACCACTTCCTAATTGTTGATGGATTTACGTGAAGGGGTTGTAGTCTCTGGCTTTCCAAATGGGCCCATAGCCATGGGCTCAAAGGCATACATGGAATCAGTGTAAATGTTGGCTGTTTTTCCCTCTGCATCTCTGCAAACCATCTCCAGAGTCTCTGGACTCTCTTCTTGGGCAGACATGTGGTGGTAAGGACTCTGCATTTTTAGTGTCATATATAGTAACCGCTGCCCAACCTGTGTAGCACCTGCCGTCCTGGCCATACCTCGATCCATCCACAAAGAGCACATTATCTAATCTAATGGCTGACTTACCATATCCCACTGTCTCTTGTGACATCATCCGCCAACAGTCATAAGGTGCCTTAACTCTTTCCTCCCCCCCTTGCTCCAGAGGCAACAGGGTGGCTGGATTCAAAGTATTACACCTTTGGATACTAACATTGTCAGGCAACAAAATGGAACACTGCATTCTCAAAAGGCGGGCATTAAAAAGATTTTTGGGTTATACCTATATGAGGATAAATGTAATATCATGAGGA
>ONZH01010486.1:0-120164 GCA_900303285.1 Rhinella marina | reverse complement strand
TTCAGGCTTCAAACAAAAAGTTTTATATCGTTTTGCATTGTTTACATAAAGTTGGATTTGGTTTCATCTGACCAGAGCACCTTCTTCCACATGTTTGGTGTGTCTCCCAGGTGGCTTGTGGCAAACTGTAAACTAGACTTTTTATGGATATCTTTGAGAAATGGCTTTCTTCTTGCCACTCTTCCATAAAGGCCAGATTTGTGAAGTGTTGGACTGATTGTTGTCTTATGGACAGACTCTCCCACCTCAGCTGTAGATCTCTGCAGTTCATCCAGAGTGATCGTGGCCTCTTGGCTGCATCTCTGATCAGTCTTCTCCTTGTTTGAGATGAAAGTTTAGAGGGACGGCCGGGACAGTTGGATACTAATGTCTGTAAAGAGCTGCGGAATATAGTAGCGTTATATAAGTGCATAAAATAAATACATACACGCTCTGACTGGCCTACAGGGGAATCCCCTGGTGGGCCCCTAGTCTCCCACCCATTGCACAAGTGGCACATAATACATTAGAATTACTGCACTACGTACAGTGCATACAGTGCCTTGCGAAAGTATTCGGCCCCCTGGAACTTTTCAACCTTTTGCCACATTTCAGGCTTCAAACAAAAAGATATAACATTTTGATTTTTGGTGAAGAATCAACAACAAGTGGGTCACAATTGTGAAGTGGAACGAAATTTATTGGATCATTTAAACTTTTTTTGTAATAATAAAACTGAAAAGTGGGGCGTCCAAAATTATTCGGCCCCCTTGCATTAATACTTTGTTGCGCCACCTTTTGCTGCGATTACAGCTGCAAGTCGCTTGGGGTATGTCTCTATCCATTTTGCACATCTAGAGACTGAAATTCTTGCCCATTCTTTCTTGCAAAACAGCTCGAGCTCTTTGAGGTTGGATGGAGAGCGTTTGTGAACAGCAGTTTTCAGCTCTTTCCACATATTCTCAATTGGATTCAGGTCTGGACTTTGACTTGGCCATTCTAAGACCTGGATATGTTTATGTTTGAACCATTCCATTGTAGATTTTGCTTTAATGTTTGGGATCATTGTCTTGTTGGAAGATAAATCTCCGTCCTAGTCTCAGGTCTTTTGCAGACTCCAAACAGGTTTTCATCCAGAAATGGTCCTGTATTTGGCTCCATCCATCTTCCCATCAATTTTAACCATCTTCCCTGTCCCTGCTGATGAAAGCAGGCCCAACCATCGATGCTGCCACCACCATGTTTGACAGGGGGATGGTGTGTTCAGGTGATGAGCTGTGTTGCTTTTACGCCAAACATATCGTTTTGCATTGTTTACAAAAAGTTGGATTTTGGTTTCATCTGACCAGAGCACATTCTTCCACATGTTTGGTGTCTCCCAGGCGGCTTGTGGCAAACTGTAAACGAGACTTTTTATGGATATCTTTGAGAAATGGCTTTCTTCTTGCCACTACTTCCATAAAGGCCAGATTTGGTGAAGTGTTGGACTGATTTGTTTGTCTTATGGACAGACTCTCCCACCTCAGCTGTAGATCTCTGCGAAGTTCATTCCAGAGTGATCATGGGCCTCTTGGCTGCATCTCTGATCAGTCTTCTCCTTGTTTGAGATGAAAGTTTAGAAGGGACGGCTGGGTCTTGGTAGATTTGCAGTGGTCTGGATACTCCTTCCATTTCAATATGATCGCTTGCACAGTGCTCCTTGGGATGTTTAAAGCTTGGGAAATCTTTTGGTATCCAAATCCGGCTTTAAACTTCTCCACAACAGTTCACGGGACCTGCCTGGTGTGTTCCTTGGTCTTCATGATGCAGAACCCTGAGACTATCACAGAGCAGGTGCATTTATACGGAGACTTGATTACACACAGGTGGATTCTATTTCTCTTCATCAGTCATTTAGGACAACATTGGATCATTCAGAGATCCTCAATGAACTTCTGGAGTGAGTTTTCTGAACTGAAAGTAAATGGGCCGAATAATTTTGCACGCCCAACTTTTCAGTTTTATTATTACAAAAAAAGTTTAAATGATCCAATAAATTTCGTTCCACTTCACAATTGTGACCCACTTGTTGTTGATTTTCACCAAAAATTTAAAATGTTATATCTTTTTGTTTGAAGCCTGAAATGTGGCAAAAGTTTGAAAAGTTCCAGGGGGCCGAATACTTTCGCAAGGCACTGTATATTTAATGTACAGCACCTCAATCAGCCTATATTCATATAAAAAACTTGTTAGATCATTTATTATATTTGAATATATCCACATGGTGGGCCCTAGATACCCCAGTCCGACACTAAATATATAAATAAAAAGGACAGAACTTTGGACCCGAATAGATGGAAGGTTGGATGGATGCGTAGTATCCCAGATCTGGTACTACAATTGTATAGTTATTTTGTTATATATTTTATATGTGTTATGGCCTTTACTACCAGTGAGAAATGGATGGCAATGGTTTGCAAGGAGCACGGCTAACCACTCTGTTCCTCTCCTCTTGGTAGGAGTCGGCTGGTCCCCCTACTAGGAGGGGAAGTTCCTGCCAAGAGATCGTAAGGAGAGGAAGCACACTCCTGAGCTCCTGCTCCTAAAGAGGTTCTGTAGAGAGACTAACTTGGTTTTGCCTCAAGTGAATCCTTGAGAAGACAGACAACAGATGAACAGCAACATCCAGCATTACAGACACTGCTGTGAGGTGAGGGACTACAGCTAAGACACCATCACCCAGACTACTTCTAGGCCAATACAATACTAGTGCTAAACTACATCCAACCAACTTGCCTCCATATTCCTTACTGGTCGAAGTTCCACATTGCACCCAATAAAAGAGACTGTTATACGTTTAATTCTGGCCTTGTTCTTCAATACTACATTTCCATTGCACTTATCCACAGGGAGAAATGGCTTAAGAGAGTACATCATGACACAACATTTTATCAGGGCCACTGCCACTCTCATCCTCTGCACCGGCTCCTCAGAGAGTCGCTGGATGAATGGATGGATGGAGAGGTGGACAAACAGACGGGTGGATGTTGGATGGATGGAAAGATGGATGGATGGATGGATGGATGGATGGACAGATGGACAGGTGATTGGATAGATGGGTGGATGGATGGAAGGATTGGTGAATGGATGGAAATATAGATAGATGGATGGAAAGATGGATAGAGGTAGGGCCGACCTCCTAAGTAAATTCATACCACAGAAACCCTTATAAACGCTAGACCCCACACACTTACCGTGCAGCTCCTCCTCTGCCTCCTTGCTGTCTGCTGTAGCTTGCATACCTTCAGAAAGGTCATGTGACAATCTAAAGGTTCCTCTGCAGGTCCTGCCGAACGTTGCCCAATGCAGAATTATCACTGCTTTTGCAGTGATAATGTGATGAGTGCTTTAAGGCTTTGTGCCAGAGGTCATTGCATCAAGTCTTTGAGCAGTTTTATCCCATGGCCATATAATAATCTGCCAATGGCAGTACTAGTGATGCCACGTGGGTTATAGACTTTAGTGATATGCAGGAGTGATTTAATTAGCTCTTACTAAGAAGCAAATGACCACAAAGGCAGTGAATACACATCATCTACAGCTATTTCAGTGTTGTCTCCTGAATCTCACAGCCCTATGTATGAGCCCAGTTTGCATTGGTTTGTCATACTGGTTTGTTTTGTCAAATTTATTGAAAACAATAATTTAAGGAGACAGCACCTAGAGATATGAGCCAGGTTGTGTTTTAAAGCTAAGATTCTAAGATGCAACCCACCATAGATATAGCTCTTAGAAATCAGGTCAGTGAAATCGGCCTGAATGGCAACCTCAACCCTCATGGTCTTGTTTTAAAGCTGAGATTCTTTATATCTTTAGGTGCTATACAGCCTGAGATATAGCCGTTAGCTGCAAGGAGTTTTCTCATACCTCCTTGGCTACTGAAAATTACCAGCACTTTTATTGACCAGTATGAAAGTCTGCCTGTAATACCTTCTAGGCTGCTGGTTTATTGGCCAGGTGGCAAACCTAGTCAGAGCACAGTAAAACATGATTGCATCCATTGTTAGATGACTATTTGACACATCCTATCTCCGTAACTCTCCATAATTCCTGTACCCTCTAGTCCAGAAACATCAAGCTGAGACATTTTCATGTACAAATCAGAATCTCCTATCCATAAGCTGCTGCTTCCAAGAATAAACATCTTCTGAACAAATCACCGTAATATGCACAATCATCCTTAACCCTGCAGAATAGTTATTACAGAGAAGGGGCTATCTATATGCTCATTTATGGGTGCTAATGAAGCTCTTGTAAATGGCAGCTACATGAGAACCAGGGGCCGGTCAAGAGGATTGATTTCATTAAGAGGTTCTGGGTTGCCATGGGAGCACAGTAAGACACTCTTCACAAGATATCACCAGCCTCCATTTCCTTGAAGGTCCTTCTTCTCTTCTCAATCAGGACAATTGTAGGACATGGACCCAGATGCCACTGTTGAATACATATACATAATTCATTTCTGCAGTTCTAGAATATAAACATCATAGCTATGTGGTATGTGTGACTATAAGACCGAGGTGATAAAAAGTGGATGGGGTAACATTTAGTGATTGTCTTCTGTGACCTATGTGTGACCTATCTAATTGTACCACATTAAGAGAGGAACATAGGGAGGTGTCATCTGCACAGTGGTTTCTAAATTGTTTTTTTGCCACAGCTTTCGAAATAAGGTGAAGAACAGCTGGCCACAAGCCATTTAGCCAGGTGTGCGGGGGGATTCATGTTTCCTGTGTCGAAATATTGGAGAAATAGACCACCGGCACAAAGGCCGTCAAGATAGATTTATGGCATTAACCCGTTCAGGACCAAGAGTCAATAACCGTAAGGACCATGGTATTTTTTTTTCTTCACTTTCTCAGTTTTATATAAACATAGTTGTTTGGGGGTTTTTTTAGTGGGAGTTTTAATTTTATAAAATATGTACTGTATAAGCATAAGTTAAAGGGGTATTCCCATCTCACAAATGTAGTTTATATAGTTAGATATAGCCATACCAATATTATTACTAATAGAATGTATTTATATAAAATGTACCATTTAGAAGATTTGCCTATTTGTATATCCATTGTCCCACACACATCAGTCAGGCCGTTGCCCCTAGTTACAGCCACCGTGGCCATGTAGTAGTGGTGGCCGGCTTGCTCTTGTTCAATCCCGCTCTAACTGCTGTATTGTGAACGCACATTACATGAGTATGCGGAGACACAGCTTAGGCTACTTTCACACTAGCGTTAGCACGGATCCGGCACCTAAAGGGTGCCAACGGATCCGTGCTAACGCTATACATGTGTGGAGCCGGAGCAGCGCTCCGGCCCCACACATGACACACATTGAAACAAGACACAGACATACAGACATACATACTAACATACTCCAGGGACGCCGGCAGAACGTCTTCACACGCCTCCTGCGTGCAGTGATGACGATTCCCCACAGCGCCCTCTGCTGGGCGCAGTGGGGAAACGTCATAGCTGCGCACAGGAGGCGCGTGAAGACATGCTGCCGGCGTCCCTGGAGTATGTGAGTATGTATGTCTGTATGTATGTATGTCTGTATGTTTGTATGTATGTCTGTATGTATGTATCTATGTATGTAAGACGGATCCGGAATGACCCCCCATTGGAAATCAATGGAGGACAGATCCGGATTACTGGTGTGTCCACACCAAACGGATCTGTCCCCATTGACTTGCATTGGGGGTCATTCCGGATCCGTCTTGGTGCGGATGCCTGGACCGGAGAGCAAACCGCAGCATGCTGCGGTTTGTTCTCCGTCTGAAGACGGAACGGAATGCTTTCAGGAGCATTCCGTTGTCTTCAGTTCAGTTTTGTCCCCATTGACAATGAATGGGGACAAAACTGAAGCCTTTTTTTTCCGGTATTGAGCCCCTATAACGGAACTCAATACCGGAATTTAAAAACGCTAATGTGAAAGTAGCCTTAGGGATGTAGCATATTTGTCTGCACTTCCAAAACACAGAGAAACCTGTTCCAAGATCAATTCATCTCTATGGAGCAGGATCAGTTTATGAAGTCTTAGTTTTGGACGGATCATGACAATTGCATTTTGGACTGGTAGCGTCCAAATCACAGATGTGAAAGTACCCTAAGACGTGTCTCCGCATGCTCATGCAATGTGCATTCACAATACAGCAGTTACCTCAGAGCGGGTTTGAAAAGGAGCAAGCTGGCCACCGCTACTACATGGCCACGGTGGTCGTAACTAGGGGCAACGGCCTGACTGATGTGTGTGGGACAATGGATATACAAATAGGAAAATCTTCTAAACGGTACATTTTATATAAATACATTCTATTAGTAATAATATTGGTATGGCTATATCTAACTATACAAACTACATGTGTGAGATGGGAATACCCCTTTAATGTATCATTTCTAAATGTATCATGGAGAATGCATGAAAAGTGCAATTTCGCCATAGCTTTTTTTTACAAAATTTAATTTTTTTTTACAATGCCTCTGCGCCAACTAGTGGACAATTTTAATAGATGGGTGCACTTCTGTCTAAGCGGCCATTAAAAACAGTCCCATTGAGTGTTAGGCTGAATAGGGTTTTAACACAGCGATTTGTGACTAAATAATTAGTCACAAATCAAATTTCTTGTCAAACTTTGGTGAAGCTGGCGAATCAAATTTTTCAAAACTTCGCTCATATCTAGATAGAATAGATAGATATGAAGAGAGAGGTTAGATAGATAGATAGATAGATAGATAGATAGATAGATAGATAGATAGATAGATAATGAAAAAAATCCATGGCACTCCCAAAAAAAGTAAATGAAAAGTAATGCTGTGGAATTTTTTTTTCATTATTTATCTTTTGGATGGGGGAACACTTCTACAGCCGCTGGCACTCCGCAACTACTTGAATGCTGTGCTGCTCACACTATTTTTGTTTTTCTATTAGATAGATAGATAGATAGATAGATAGATAGATAGATATATAGAGAATAGCTAGATACAGTAGATAGGTAGAGATAGATAGATAGATAGATAGATAGATAGATAGATAGATAGATACTGTACATAGATTAGATAGTAGATAGATAAAGTAGATAGATTAGATACAGTAGATAGGTAGATACAGTAGATATATTAGGTACAGTAGATAGATAAAGATAACAGCTAGATAGATACAGTAGATAGATATAGAGATAGATAGATAGATAGATAGATAGATAGATAGATAGATAGATAGATAGATAGATAAAATAGCAAAAGACGAGGCAGCACTCCAAACTTTGATATTTGTGGTGAATCTTTATTCCCGTGCGACGTTTCACCCATGCTCAATGGGGTCTTTGTCTTTGGCTTGACAAAGACCCCATTGAGCAGGGTTGAAACGTCGCACGGGAATAAAGATTCACCACAAATATCAAAGTTTGGAGTGCTGCCTCATCTTTTGCTATTTTATTGAAGAATAGGCTTTGGCCTAAAGCCTTGGAGGAATTGCACCCACACTCACATGACTGTGCTGCTACTTTATTTTTGCTTGATAGATAGATAGATAGATAGATAGATAGATAGATAGATAGATAGATAGATTAGCTACAATGAAAAAAATTAAAACATTTTGAATACTGCACAAAAGCAGTAAAACACTGCTGAACTCATAAATACCCATTGGTTTATGTACTGTGCATCATTTTCCACTTTTTATAACGGCAGCCTTTTAAATAATGTCTTATTAAATATATATAAACCTGCATATATTTAATTTAATGCATAGCAAGTTATTGTAATAATTACCCAGAATTTTAAAATCATTGTAATTCACTACAGAATACTTTTTTTGTACAATCTGCAGGATAAAATATAGTTATGTTCAGTTGCTGCATATAAAATGAGAAAATGGTCTAAAAATGACTTTAAAAATGTCGAATCAACATAATTCACTCGTATCATGAATTGCAGAGTTAATTAAATGAATAAAAAAGAAAATCAAGGTCAGCAAAAAAAGTCTGAAAAAAATAAAAAAAAGGCTATCTTCCTAACCAAACGCATGCAAATCTGCCCCAGGTGCTGCCCACAAACACTGCGTCTCTCGCTTTTGTGAGTCATAAATTCAAGAAATGTTTAATGAAATGTATCAGAGTCATTTGGTGCAGCGTGAGCCGCCACCCCGAGCCAACGCCAACAAATTTATACGCGCACTTGTGAATATTTCATAGAGCAGCAGAAGATGGATGGACTTTTTCTAGATAAAATGACCTTATATGACAGGGTGATATCCGGGAACCTGCTGTCAAGTATTTAGGGGAATGAGTTAAAGGGGTGCGTTCTCATTGTGTTAGAAGGGTCCACAGATGATAAAATGATCACAATTTGTCTCAGTGCAGAAATCCCCAGTGATTGGCTAAAATCTTTTGAGAAATTTAAGAGTGATTTCCCTGCAGCGCCACCAGAGGTCAAGCAAAGCATTACAGCATGACTACTGAAATTAAAGAGGTAGTCCGGTTGGTTAAAGTTATCCTGTGGATAGCGGTTAACTATTAAATTGGTGGGGGTCCTACTGCTGGGACTCCCACTGATCACGACAACGGGGGCCCCGTAGCCTTCAGCTCCCCGGAAATGACCGGAGCAGCTAGTCGCACATGTGCATGGCAGCTCCATTCATTTCTATGGAAGTTCCAGTGATAGCCGAGTTCAGCGGTGGATCCCCACCGATCTAATAGTTATCCCCTATCCTGGGGATAACTTTAACTAACTGGAATACCCCTTTAACCACCTAACTGTTTTGCCCCAGTCCACCTCCAGCAGTGGGAAAAGTAGTTAACTGGAGGGAGGGAAGGCTGCTTTAGATGCTGCTACCTCCAGAATGGTAGCAGCTAGAAACAAGACAAGACAACTGGTCTTGTTTGAAAGCTGACATTCCACGCTTTCAGACAATACCAGAATATGTTCAGTAAGGGGAAGATATCACTGATAGAAATCGGGATGCTGTGAACGCAGCTGAATATGAAAGTAAAAGCAGGTTTTATTTGCAATTATTCCACACTCAATTACTAACAGTGATTTTCCCTCTGTTGCTCGGACTTTAGCTGTCATTCTGGTCTTGCATGAAAGCCTGGAATGTCCGCTTTCAAACAAGCCCAGTTGCATGTTTGTAGCTTCTACCATTCAGGAGATAGCAGCATCTAAAGCAGCCCTCCCCCCTCCAGTTAGCTACATTTTCCCATTGCCTGAGCTGGACTCGAGCAAAACAGGTAGGTGGTTAAAGGGGTTTCTGATTGGTGTAGTTCTGACCCCGCCGATTTTGATAATGGAGGTCCCGTGCCCTCTATTTGAAAGGAGCAAGGGTGGAGCATACTGTGGATAGGGGATACAGTTTCATTCTGGAATAGCCTTTTAAAGAGGTATTCCTATCTCAGACACTGAAAGCATATCACTAGGATATGCCATCAATGTCGGATATGTGCAGGTCCCACCTCTGGGACCTGCTCCTATCTCCAGAAAGGGGCGCCTGAAGTGAAGGAGAGCACACTGCACATGCACAGCATCTTCCCCTTTTACTGCTATGGGGGTTCCAAAAATAGATGAGAGAGTAGCGCTTGGCTAAATTATTTTTGGAAGCCCCATAGCAGTGAATGGAGAACGCAATGTGCGTGCACGGCCACCGCTATGGGACGAGCGCGCTCTCTCTCTATTTTCGGAACTCCTATAGCAAGGATCAGCAACCTTTGGCACTCCAGCTGCTGTGAAACTACAACTCCCAGCATGCAAACATGCTCAGCTGCTCTTCTAACACCCACAGAAGTGAATGAGGCATTCTTGGAGATGTAGTTTCTGAACAGTTGGAGTGCCCTAGGTTGCTGATCCCTGTCTTATAGTAATGAATGGAGATGCCGTGCATGTGCACTATGCTCTCCTTCACTTCAGGGGCCTGGTTCTGGAGATTGGAGCTGGTCCTAGAGGTTGGAAATAGCCAAGATAGCGCCCAGCTATTTTCGGAACTCCTTCAGCATTAGGCTTCATTCACACGACCGTATTTTGTTTCCGTGTCCGTTCCGTTTTTTTTGCGGACCGTATGTGGAACCATTCATTCCAATGGGTCCGCAAAAAAAAAACGGAAGGTTCTCCGTTTGCATTCCGTTTCCGTATGTCCGCATTTCCGTTCCGCAAAAAAAATAGAACATGTCCTATTCTTGTCCGTTGTGCTGACAAGGATAGGCATTGTTACAATGGATCCGCAAAAAAAACGGACACGGATGCCATACGGAACGTCATCCGTTTTTTTTTGCGGATCCGCAATTTGCGGACCGCAAAACACATACGGTCGTGTGAATGAAGCCTTACCGAGGGTGCTATTCAATGCCATCAATGTCTGGGATGGGAGTACCCCTGTATGTAATGCATGGAGGTCCTACAAGGCAGTACACGGTACACATTTGTAGCTGGTCTGCTCTAGCTAATAGATTAAGGTCCTGAGCAGGATATCCTGTTTTTTTCACTATTAGAGCACATTCAGACAACTGTGCTGTTTTTTGCAGTCCGCAAATTGCAGATCCGCAAATCATGGATGCCGCCGCGTGTCTTTCGCAATTTGCCACATTATAGAAATGCCTATTCTTGTACAAATAGGACATGCGCTATATTTTTTGCGGGGCCGTGGAACGGACATCTGCATCCAAGCGCCCAGCATTCACAATCTTGGAAGCAATTGATAGATCTGTATTAAATGGCATCTTGTTGTACAGACCGGTGACTACTTTATACTTTTATACCTTATTTTAATGTATGTTTTTTTTACGGATATGAGCTTGTTACGGTAGGTCTTTGATAGTGACCTTTTCCAGTGCTGACTCAGTTGGAAAAAAGTTCCTTTCGTTTTAGTGAAATGACCTTAGCATAGAATTATTTATAGCTTAACATTTAGGATTTCCTGCTGGGCCAAGAGGCTCACAAAAGAGTTATTAGCCCCAGTAACCTCCAAGGACTCAACAAAATGGAGAATTGATCCATGGTAGAGAACCTGATCCCTGCAGTGGCACCTCGGACCAACAAATACATGTACAGTATCTGTGTCTATGTAAATGTTTGTGCTGCTTATTTTTATAATAATAATGTTTATATAGCACCACCATATTCTGCAGCACTTTATAGACATTAGCATCACCCTGTCCAAAATGGGGCTCACAATCTAAGTTCCCTATCAGTATTTCTTTGAGGAAACCCACAGGGAGAACAAACTCCATGCAGATGTTGCCCTTGGTCAGATTCGAACCTTGGATTCCAGTGCTGCAAGACACCAGTGCTAACCACCGAGCCACCATGCTGCAACTGATAGACAGGAGTGAGGGCCCTGCTTACAAGAGCTTACAATCTATGAGGAAGTGGGGGGTGGCACAAATGGTAAAGGTGATTGTTATATGAAGTGATCCAACCTTCTTTGTACTAAAAGGAGTGGTGCGGGGATGAACTGTCAGAAGATGGTGTTCAGTTCTGAAGAATAAGTTGGGAGGAAGGGGTCACTTTAGGGAACATGATGAGTCTGCCTGAAAAGATGTGCTTTTAAGGCATGTTTGCAGGTAAGGAAGTTGGGAATTAAACCTTATTGTCTGAGGAAGTGCATACCAGAGAGTAAGTTCAGCTCGAGAAAAACCTTAAAGAGGACCTTTCATGTCTGTTTTAATAGCTTCACACATTCCCCACGTAATAACAATTCTGGAACATCTATTCTTATGTCTCTATGTTGTGCCATTCCTTTATTATTTCTACTACCGTGTTTCCCCGATAGTAAGACACCCCCGATTGTAAGAGGTATCGGGGGTTTCAGGGGGTCGGCTAATATAAGCCGTACCCCGAAAGTAAGACATATGTCTTACTTTCGGGGAAACTAGGTCCCAGTCCCAGCCACTTAAAAAAAAAATCATACTTACCTGTTCTGGCCGCCGCTGTCCTCGCTGGTTCCGCGCTCCACCGTCTTCCCTGGGCGCGCACTATGACCTGACGCTATGACCTGACGCAGCATCAGGTCATAGTGAGCGCCGGCAGGCAAGAGAGTGGAGCGGGGAACCTGAGGACAGCGGCGGCCAGAACAGGTAAGTATGATTTTTTTAAAGTGGCTGGGTGGGCTGATCTGAGGTCTGAGGGGGGCACAAGACACTGACCTGAGGGGGGCACAAGACACTGACCTGAGGGGGGGCACAACTCGCTGACCTGAGGTCTGATGGTGGCACAAGAGGCTGGTCTGATGGGGCACAAGAGGCTGGTCTGATGGGGGCACAAGAGGCTGGTCTGATGGGGCACAAGAGGCTGGTCTGATGGGGGCACAAGAGGCTGGTCTGATGGGGGCAGAAGACGCTTACTTGAGGTCTGATGGGGGCAGAAGACGCTGACCTGAGGTCTGAAGGGGGCACAAGACGCTGACCTGAGGTCTGATGGGGGCACAAGACGCTGACCTGAGGTCTGAAGGGGGCACAAGACGCTGACCTGTTTTACATGTTATGCAATGTTGTAACAAGACATTCTTGGCACTTCCTTTTATAAAACTGTTTTGTGGTGAATACAATACTGTTCAGGTTGTTAATAAATGTTAATTTTATGGTTAAAACAAAAAATTCGACAATTTTTTTCCAATATAAGACATACCCCGAAAGTAAGACATAGTGGGGCTTTTGGGGATAAAAAGAAAGTAAGATACTGTCTTACTTTCGGGGAAACATGGTAGAAGTTATGAATGAATTGCTAGCAGTCTGCAGTAAGGGTACAGAGGGGAGGTAACCAGTTGGGGTGTGTACCTGCACAGTCTGAAAATGGCAGCACTGATTGGATAGAGTGAGACTGTGCAGGTACACACCCCCAACTGGTTACATACCCTCTGTACCATTACTGCAGACTGCTAGCAATTCATTCATAACTTCTAGTAGAAATAATAAAGGAATGGCAAAACATACAGAGATAAGAATAGATGTTCCAGACTTGTTATTACATGGGGAATGCATGGAGCTATTAAAACAGGCATGTCAGGAGTGGTGAGAGGTCCTCTTTAAAGATGCGAGCGAGAGGTTTTTGTGGTTTTGTGTATGTTGAAAAAGCCCAACAGTCCAGACTTTCTGATAGTGTGGCCCTTCTTTAGTTGGATATAGTTTACTACACATATATCTGAAGCAGTTAGCATTATGCTTTGTGAATCTCTTCATCCATTATAAGCTGAGTAGCGAAACTGGAAATCGACTTGATCATCTCTAGTTACAGACGCAGCAAATGATAAACCTTTGTTGAAGCCACACACGTGGCTCTTTACAGGGGACTCTGCGCCTTCAGGTCTCATTGGCTCTGCTTGGCTTCTCAAGCATGCAGAGTACAGATGCATAGAACGTATATGAGATCCGTAATTCGTATGCTGGAAAGGCCACGCAGAATCAATGAAACCCGAAGGCGCAGAGCCATCTGAAAAGTGCCACTGCACACAACAAAAGTTTGGGTCCTCTTCAAATTAATACTTAGAAAGGTAGTGGAAAAGTGTCTAAACAGTAGGTGGGTATTCAGTGCCCCAGAGCAGGAGGTACTTGCAAATTGTTTGCTGTTTAAGGCTGGTTTCAGATGAGTGAGTGTCTCGCTGTTACTGTTACATACAACTGTTACATAGCATCATAAATCAATATAATGCTATGCGACCCCAGTAGTGCCAGGAATTCAGGACGGGTGCTGCGCTGCGAGTCCAGAGTGTGACACTCGCTCGTCTGTAAGGGGCCTAATGCATGTCATATTATTTACTGTAATTTTATGCTCTGTATACCTAGTATGGCTATGGATGAAAGTGACATAGTTACTCTGACACTGCTCCTGCAGGAAGTTTGGGTGTGGATCCTGGATCTGCCTTTTGCTGAGTTTAGAGAGTTCCAGCTATTAGAGGAAGAGTGAGGAAGCAGCTCCATGTACTGCATTTCCTTCCAGGACTGGACTAAAGCTACAGAGACTCACCGATCTCTAGATGATCGACAGAAAATAAAAAAAGAGACAAAGAAGTTCTGAAATCTGCATGGCTGAGCATTAGTCAGTAAGGTATTCTGCCACCTAAGCTATCCGGGCTTTATGGCAGTGAGGGGAATCCTGTTAAGACCCCATTCACACTTGGATACAACTTGGCCAGTCATGTCTCTAAAACCTGTACATCCCAGTTGTGAATTAGAGGCACAATTACAGCTATAGATTCTAAAGGAAAAGCCTTGAGAAAGATGAAGAGGATAGAATATGATAATTTCCATTCTTGCTCAAATCTATACAAAGCCATCTGGGAGATTTGCACTATATATTGTGGATTCTATATTTTGCCATCATTGGATGTACTACAACTCCCAATTTGCACTACAGCAAAGAGATGTTTATTGTGCTACATCTGGTTTGGTCACTGACTCTTGCACCATACACCGGCCATTGCGCCCTACACGCCCTGCCTAGGACCCATACAAACACTCAACATCATACGCACCCCAAATAACCATCAGACAGGAGCCCCAGAATCAGGGTGTGCCCTGAGGGAAGAAAGGGTGCACCCCAGGGCGGACTGGCCATAGACCCTTGAAGGAAATTTCCCAGTGGGATGAAGCCCAGGGGGCCGCCTGAACCCTCCTCACGGTCCCTGGCCATGTACACAACGATCTGATGCTCCCAGCATTAATTAATAGTATGAGTATCAGGAACTCCTGGCCAGCAATTCAGGTGACCTCCTCAATTCTACTGTATCACCGTCCTCAGTATGGTGATATGCCAGTATTTTATGCTGCACTGTGGTACTAGAATGGTAGTTTGTGCTGTACTATGGTATTGCTGGCCTCACCTTCTTCTGTTGTCCCACCTTCTGTCAATTTGGACTTACAATTTGTGGCCATTTTCAGTTTTTTTCCAGAGCCACTTTAAGTTCCTAACCGGCTTTGGGTACGCCTTCCTTTCAATGCAAGGCCCTAGAGGGCTACGGTGTAAGGAAAGCTGCTGAGATTGACTGGGACAGCCAGAACTACTGCCACTCCTATCTTCCATGGCATGTCACAGGTCCGGCCACTGGGGCCCCGTGCTCCAGTATGCAAAGAGCTGCAGGTCACGCATCTACTGCTGCTCTTCCATTCATTCTCTATGGGACTGACAGATAACTGTAGCTGAATACAGCCGCCCAGCTATTTTCAGCAGTCCCATAGAGGTTCACTGGAGCGGCAGTGAACACTGGGGTTTGCTACTCCATTCATAGGAGCAGGGGTACACCACCAATGAGGCCAGGTGAAGCGATCGCCTCAGGCAGCACCAGGTAGTGGCAAGAAGGGGGCAGCGGACTGGCCATGGGGAATGAGAGTTTTCATTGTGGCAACAGGCTTAAGTTAAGAAATTTGCATTGGGTGGCGCCGTTTCAGTTTTTGCATCAGGCAGCAGAAAGGCTAGGTGTACCCCTGCATAGGAGAACACCAGAGCCCTGTTTTCAAGATCATAGGAGTCCCAGTAGAGATTAGCGAATTGCTTTGTAGAAATTGATTCTTCATTACGAGTTCTACACCTGCGAGGGGCTGTCCACTCTACTGACAAAGCCCCCCCCCCGCTGCTGCTTGACCGACAAGATTGGACATATCGGCTAGCCCTGGCAATCCAGCACCACTCCAAGTAGCGGCTAAAGCGCAGAGGCTCTGCTTCCAGAGCAGCACCATACAATTCTGGGTAGCGGCGCATGCACAGACGCTGCTTCGGCAGCACAGGCGTAAGATTGTCAAAGCCTGGCGAGATGTCTGAGCCCGTCAATCAAGCAGCGTGGACAGCCCCTCACAGCTTTAGGACTCCTTCAGATGTACGAATCAATCCGCTCATCTCTAAGTCCCAGCGGTTGGACCCCCACCGATCAGATACTTTCCCAATGCTATGGATAGGGGATACCTATAATGTGCCAGGTTAGCAATTGCTACATCTGTATTTTGTCTTGATTTCTTCTATACACCCTGGAACATTTTTTACCTTCAGGGATGTCATATTCTTGTTTTCCTGTAAGAACTGACAAAAGAGGAAGCTGCTACCCGCCGCATTGTCTGCCCGTGAATAGAGAGGATGGAAGTCTGACCTTGAATCTTCGGAGACTGGAGCATGGGGTATGCACGGCAGAAATAATCATGTGTTTATCTGAAATCTCCCTGACGAGGAGATGGATTTTTATTTTCGGCTCTCTGTGCCTGATTACCGCAGAGAGAGAGAGAGAAGAAAAATAATACAGACGTGGTGGTTGATTTCCAATGTGAAACCTAAAACCACAATCTCCGGTTCAGAAAACAGAATGAGTCACAGGAAGAGGCCGCTTGCTTGTAAAACTCATTAAAGGCAATGCAAGGCACATTGGATTTCCTATGTCGATAAATAGATTCTGGCATTCCATGGATTGCCTTGTGCTTCTTGCATTTGATTAATATAGCTACAGACGTAGCAGAGCTGAGTTTGTCTTTTGGCATATAAGACAATATGGGTTTGTTTTTTCAATGTGCCAGTAGGTACAAAAAAATTCTGCTAATTTTTCTAGACAAAGTATTGGTAAGCTACACTGTATTATTCAATCAATATGTGCAGTGTTAAAGGGGTCCTCAAGAAATGGAGGAAGATGATCACTGGAACCTGTCCTAGTCATACTCTAGGACAGGTTGCTGGAGGCCATCTTCATACATTTCTGGAGGACCCGTGTGGTGTCATCTCTGGTTTTACATAGGACACGCACTTGTAATTACACTGTGCCGGGAGTCAGATCCCCACCGACCAAATGAAGATAGGTCATTACTGGCTGCACAACCCCTTTTAACAATCAGCTTTTGCTGTGAGCCACTGAAGAGCCAGTGCAGAGGATGGGAGTGGTAGTGGCCCTGATGAGATAATGTGTCACGGTGTACTCCCTCAGGCCGTCGCTCCCTGGGGTTCAGTGCAGTGAAAAGGTCATCAAATGTTTCTCTGTACCAAGTGCAAAGGATGAGTTCCAGTACATACAGCTGTACAAGGTGCAATGTCTCTATCCGCAGCCGAAGAGGTATGGTGGCAGGCAAGATGGCAGACAATAGCACTCTAGAGTAGTCATTCTCTCTCTCCTGATTTCACTTTGCCTATGAACTGCCACTTGTGGCTGTAGGTGTCCACTTGATAAATATAGTCTATGGTGATGGATGTCTTAACATGTTCTTCCTCACCTGCAGCAGGGTTTGTGAAGGTTTAGTTACTGGCCACCCAGCTGAATACAGCACAGTAGCTGCAAAGAATATGCATGGTCTTGGATCTTCAGTCTTCCTGGAGCAGTGTTCCTCACAGTTGAGATGATTCAGTGGCTCTAAAGACCCTTGATGCAGGAGCAGATGTTCGGGCTTCCTCACTCATCACTAGCCTAGCTAGCTCTGGAACTCTCTAAAGCTCCGCCCCCTTACAAGAAGTAGGACAGGACCAGCCCACTCCCACCAAAAGGGGAGGAATGGAATGGAAAGTTCCATTCCTTATGCCAACCATACCTTATTATTGCTGAAGCATATGGCAGATACATAACACAACATTAATGTCAAATATAACAAGCAACTGAAGATACCCCCTGTACTGAGGTACTGCACTTTCACCTGCAGGGGCACACGGCAGCAGGTGTTCAATTCCCCTGCAGCGCCACCACAGGGAAAATGAGCCATTGCACAATCTCATAGAAGTCAATGGGCTGTTTATGTAATGTAGATATGTTAGGTCCTCCACAGTGAGAGGTGCTGTTTGTAGCAGAACAAAGGACCCTTCTCCGGCAACTCAAAATAACCCAATATTTTAAGGAAAGTTTTGCGAAAATGAAAAGCGGCTAGGCTGTGCCACACACATACTATATGTGGACACAAATCTAGCAGAGCTTAGTTTGTGTTTTACAAGAGATTGTAATATTGGATCGTGTTATCTGAGGCTATACATAGGACTGCAGGGAAAGCTCCTGCTTCAGACCGCTGTATTTGTTGTATGTGTGTGACGGTCTGTACACTGACCCATAGAACACAATGCTTAACCTCAGGGTCCATGCAGAGAAATTCAAGGTATGCAATACTTTGGCCCCTGTCTCTCGGGGAATATAGACCTCACCTGGAGACCATTGGAGACAACTGTCTCCAGCAGTGGTCAGGCCTGTGTCCTACAGGGATATATGGACCTCATTGACGTATTAAAAATAGTCTGTAGTTGGTCGCAAAGAGGACTATTTTTTATACAGTGATTTGAACCAAGTCTTCTGGGACTGGGATATTGATGTCCTATACTCAGGACAGGTGATCAATATCTGATTGGTGCTGGTCTTGCTCCCAGCACCCCCGCTGATCAGTGACATCGCATTCATCGGCCACATGGCCTAGGAGCAACTCAGTTCTGTTCCAGTGAAAGGCCTGTTCTGCGATACTAAGCACAGCCACTATACAATGTATGGCGCTGTGCTTCCTATGTTGTGCAGAGAGCACAGCACTCACCAGAGAGCCACAGCCTTTTCAGACAGCTGATCGGCAGGGATGTCGTGAACCCCCACCAATCAGATATTGACGACCTAATCCTGATGATACGCCTTCAATATTTTACTGCTGGAATACCCCTTTAATATGATGCACAGTTGAGCATTGGAGATTTAAAATGGAAAGCTAAGCTCTGATAGACAGATACATGGATATACAGAAAGATACAGAAAGAGTAGATACAGTGGATAGATACAGTAGATAGAGATAGATTAGATACAGTAGATAGATACAGTAGATAGATTAGATACAGTAGATTGATTAAATATGTAGATACAGTAGCTAGATAGATATGAGAGAGATACAGTAAATAGATTACAGTAGATAGATTAGATACAGTAGATGTGTAGATACAATAGATAGATATAGATAGATACCGTACATAGATTAGATACAGTAGATAGATATAGATACAGTTAATAGATTACAGTAGATACAGTAGGTATAGATATATAGATAGATATAGATAAAGTAGATAAATTAGATACAGTAAATACAGTAGATATGTAGATACAGTAGATAGATTATAGATACACTAGATAGATAATAGCTAGATAGATACAGTAAATATATATAGATACAGTAGATAGATTAGATACGAGATAGATACAGTAAATATATATATAGATACAGTAGATAGATTCGATACCGTAGAGATACAGTAGATACATACAGTAGATTAGATATGTAGGTACAGTAGATAGCTATAGATACAGTAAATAGATTACAGTAGATAGGTAGATACAGTAGGGATAGATCGATGTTCTTTTTTTGTAATTTTGTATATATAGAGGAGGACTGGCTTCCTCTGGGAATTTAGCACTCCTGTTCACACTCGTGCAGCTTCTGATCAGGTACTGTAACATGCTGGTGTTCCCTTGATACAGGCCTGCTGGTTTGTGTAGGATGCAGGTCAGTGTTAGTGTAGGACCCATCTGATTGGAAGCCACCTTGTCGGGCGGTGGATGGGCCCAACATATTTATGATCATTTATATGCGCTAAGAGCTTCCACTTTATCTACTTGTCTACATAGCAGTAATGCTTTTTTATCTTTCCATATGTTCATTTTATATGTCATGGCCTATCTAGTGCTGCTACCATTTTCTGTTTAGTATTTAATCAGCCAGCAGGTAGCTTGCACCTGACTCTCACCTGTAGGAGGTGCTGTTCTTTTTTTGTAATTTTCTAGATAGATACAGTAGATATATTAGATACAGTAAATACAGTAGATATCTAGATACAGTAGATAGATTATAGATACACTAGATAGATAATAGCTAGAGATCTACAGTAAATAGATAATAGTAGATAGATTAGATACCGTAGAGATAGATAGATACAGTAGATAGACGGATACAGCAGAGCGGAGTATATCTTGAGGCACACTGTGATATAGTTATTTATTGTGTATTTATACTCACACACAATCATGAATTATTACTGGCGTCATCTGACAATTATTCCTATTTACAGCTATCAGCGCACTGTTTATTCCTCATTCATCTCCTCTACAATCTATTTTTCATTGTCTTGCCCGTGTGCCGCTGGGATGGAGGAGCAGCGCAAATATGCAATCCTGCAATATTCATATCACAGGACGCAGTGGTAGAGACTTTAATTTTGCTTGGTAAATTATGTATGGCCCTTTTCAACCACAGTATATGAAGCCATTTGTCAGTGAAGCGTTGAGGATATTAAATTCCATACCGTGAATGCACGTTGTTTACTCAACGGGAGAGCGGAGGATGAAGGGTTACTGTCACAATGGCGGTTCATAACCAAGTGCACGGGCTGCAGGATATCAATGTCAGAATATAATAAAGTGTCAGGGTATAAATGGTGATGCCATAGGGAAGCGAGTCTTACAGGATGTGAATTACAGTGAAGGTTCTGGAAACTTAAAGGGGTATTCTCATCGGAGACAATGGGGCATATTGCTAGTACAGTACAGACCAAAAGTTGGACCTTCTCATTCAAAGAGTTTTCTGTATTTTCATGACTATGAAAATTGTAGATTCACACTGAAGGCATCAAAACTATGAATTAACACATGTGGAATTATATACTTAACAAAAAAGTGTGAAACAACTGTAAATGTCTTATATTCTAGGTTCTTCAAAGTAGCCACCTTTTGCTTTGATTACTGCTTTGCACACTCTTGGCATTCTCTTGATGAGCTTCAAGAGGTAGTCACCTAAAATGGTTTTCACTTCCCAGGTGTGCCCTGTCAGGTTTAATAAGTGGGATTTCTTGACTTATAAATGGGGTTGGGACCATGAGTTGTGTTGGGCAGAAGTCAGGTGGATACATAGCCGATAGTCCTACTGAATAGACTGTTAAAATTTGTATTATGGCAAGAAAAAAGGGGTGGCTGGAGGACTCCGGTCCAGACACCACTAAGCGCTCTCCCCATAGAAGTGAATGGGAGCGCACCGCACATGACAGGCCACCCCTCCCATCCACTTCTATAGGCCCGACGGAAATAGCCAAGCTTTTTGGTGGCCCCATAGAAATGGATGGAGGGCGGCTGCGCATGCGCAGTGCACCCTCCTCCACTTGCAGGGCTCCGTTTAGGAGATAGGTGCAGGTCCCAGAGTTGGGACCTACACCTATCAGACAATGGGGGCATATCCTAGCGATATGCCCCCATGGTCTCAGATGAGACAACCCCCTTTAAGGTTGCCGACTAGTCTGCACAGTGGGAAGAGGTTGGTTGCCTGCAAGCATAATGTGGACACAATTTTGGTATTACAAGCTCAAATCTGATGCTGTAAATTCAGGCTCTAACACTTGCGGTTGGGTCAACTTTTGTATCCATATTACATAGTTGGTAACCAGAGATACCCTGGAAAATTTGTGCTGTTAGCGGGCTGAAATGGATGTGGCTTATGTAAGCCATGCCCACAAGTGGGTTGTCCGATATAATTTAGGGCATTGGGTATGGCTTATGTGAGCCTTTCCCATAAGTGGGCGGTCCCATATAATTTAGGGCATTGAGTAAGGCTTATGTAAGCTCTGCCCATAAGTGAGAGGTCCCATATAGTTTAGAATTTTGGGTGTGGCTTATCTAAGCCCTGCCCTCAAGCAGGTGGTTCCATATAATTTAGGGCATCAGGTGTGGCTTATGTAAGCTCTGCCCATAAGTGGAAGGTCCCATATAGTTTATGATTTTGGGTGTGGCTTACATGTAGCCATGCCCATAAGTGGGTGGTCCCATATAATTTAGGAAATTCTCATGGTGGACCCCAATTTTCATGGCATTCTTACCCAAGGGTTGTGTAGGGTACAGTATCACACGTTCAAAAGAATGGGGCTGCCACACCAATAATAGACAAGAGCGGCGCAGTTTATGTATGTTTTTCTAATGTAATACATAAATTCTCCGGGAACTTGTACAAGACGCAAGAAATAAGACACAAGACGTAACTTTTCAACCAACCGTCATTTATTACAGTATATTATTATTCTTCCAACATGATCCCCGCTGATCACTATGAAGAGGTGGCAGAAAGTGACTTTATGAAGTCAGTGACTCATTATCCAACATGGGTGACCAAGGGACAAAAAAAAAATGACTTCGCCCACGTAAATTTTTTAAACCCGGTGTTGCCTCTATGAAGATTTTCTGGTCATTGGAAAAATAATCTCAATAAATAAAACGATCTTAATTTCAATTTATAGATTTTTTTTAAATTATTTATCATTAAGGGTATGTATACTTTTGCAACCATTTTATTGCTCCAAATCATCAACAATAAAAAATAAAAAGCTTAGCAAATAGTTTTGAATAAAAACACCCGTTTTATGGTAAGCAGCTCCTGTGCAGATAGAGGTATTTGGTAACAGACTACAAACAAACCCCAATCTTGCAGTCAGGTCTCACTCCCTTTCATCAGTCTCTTCTTCTTGATAACCAAAGCAATATCCAGACAGAATGGAGAAGCACAAGATGGCAGGATCCATCTTTATTTCCGGGACACACAAATCTGCACAGGAGCTGTATACACAAAGTCAGATGCTTTTTTTTCGTTTTACCAACTTTATGCCAAGTGGCTTCATTTCTATTTGTTTTTTAAAAGCGCAATAAAAAATGTTTTGCAAATGTGTACATTCTCGTCAACTTATCACGATCTTCCATTCCAAAGGGACCTGGAGTATGCTTCTACAGCTACAAGTACTCACTATCGGAATAATACTCATTAAAGGGGTTTTCTGGGAGTAAAATATTCATGACCTATCCTTAAGATAGGTCACCAATGTCAGATCAGTGGGGGTCAAATTTCTGGCACCCCATTAATCAGCTGTGTAAAGAGACTGTCTCTCTCTGGTGAGCACCACGGCCTCTTCCTAGGCCAGCAACGTAACGTTCATACATCATGTGGCGTAGGTGCAGCTCGGTCCCATTCAAGGAAATGGGCCTGGGCTGCAATACTAAACACTGCCACTATACAATGTATGGCGCAGTGCTTGGAAGGCTGTGAGGAGGACATTGTGCTCCACTTCTTCGAACATCTGATCAGTGACAGTCTTGGGTGTCGGAACACCACCAACGAGGACAGGTCATCAATATTCTACTCCCAGAAAATCCCTTTAATGAGTCAAACTGGTAGCACCTAGCACTTAAATTTTGCACCACAACCAATTACAAGATGGTCAACAGTGGAGGATACTTTTTTGGACATTATTCTTAGTCCTTATTACTTCCACTTCATGCTTCCCCACATAGCAAACTTGATGTGTTTTTGCCCAAATTTCTGAAAAAAATTGTAGCCCTTTTTCAAAAAATTTCTACTAAGCAAATATGTGCTTTATTGAAACACATCAGACATGATCCGTCCCACCGCTGATGTAATCTAGATTTCCACCTCATGTAGGAATTTCCGTCCTATTTTATATTTCCGTCCAGATGTGAAAACGCCCATTAAAGGGGCTATCCCACGAATAATGCAAAAAATGAAAATCAGAAATCATATAGTCTCTAAGAAAGCTAAAACCAGCCCTGTACCTCACATGGATCCACATTCATTGCTCCAATTGTTCTACTAGACTTATTTCAAGCTGTCAATTAATGGGGCATGTCCTTTCTGCTGCAGCTGAAGGATGGAACTGAGCATGTGCTTCCGCCTCAGTGAGCAGGAAGGAGAAATTAGAAAAAGAGCAAACAGCAGGTGGCGCTATATAGATAGATCTCATTGAGTAACTCACTGGCTATACTAAATTTTTAATGACATGCAATTACAAAAGTATTCAGATCCAGGGGCTGGTTTAAAAAAATTGAATATTTTTCCTGGGACAACCCTTTTAACCTGCTCTGGACAAATGAAAGCTCTATTGTGATTGGTTGCTTTGGGCAAAAAGGCAAATCCTAAGAGGCCCACTGTGTATAAAAAGCTAAACGAGCTCTCATGAATACCGCCTAACCATTCACTTATCTGTAAGACGCAAACGTTTCTTCACTTTGTGCCGTCAATCATTAAGTGCATCACAACATCTAGTAATAATATATATCATCACAGTAAACCCAGTAATCCTCCCCGATTATTCATATTCTGACACAAGGCAAACACAACACTGGCTGCACCCCAATACATCCGCTCCACAATTACACAATAAAAAAATAGATATGAGCATATAGGTGAATAGAAACCAGCATTACTAGGTAAGCCACCCACGCGTTTCTTTCATAGAAAGAATAAGTAGTCCACATAACATTCCACAATGGTCACATGGAATCCGACATATTATATACACTCTGTATGTCTAGGAAGGGAGTAGATGAGCGACCGCCATCTGGCGACGGTGGGAGCCGATATTTTCTATAAAACTGAGATGGATTATGAGATCTGAAGGAAGAACCGAAAGCTTGGCTTGATATGGTTCTGACAAGAGCTGACCGATGGGCCAGTGAGGTAAGTGTCTATCCTAGGAGAAAGCCATCTGGAGGCCAATGTGTCTGATTTAAGGCGGAAGCTGCCAATGCTTTCATCATCATCATTGTCCTTTTTCTATATTATATCAGAAGTATAATCCATTTGGTGTGATCCATGAACTGCGCCAGTAACGGCCAGCACTACCCTGTATGCCGTCGTGCCATATCATGATGTGTTATTGCAGGGGCATTTAATGCCAGTCTTGTTTTGCGTAATATGCCACCAGTTTGTTCATACACATAGCACTGAATGACTTCTAATGGGAGGCGATAAACCAAACAACTCCTTTACTGACTTAAAGTGGTTCTCAGGGAATAATTTAAAATGGCCGCCAGCAGCCTGTCCTAGAACGTCAGCAGGACTGGTTACTTCCACTTGCAGAACTGCGTAGGGGGCGAGGGGACGGGGCCTCACTACATGCTACACTCTGGCACTGGCATACACTACATATTGGTGAGTGTTCCTGTCAGGCTGCTCAGCCATGGCATATTGTAGGCAGGATCACACCATTACAATCTATTGTAGAGCAGGTGTAGTGAGGCCACAAAACCTCACACTTCAAGGCAGCTCTGCAAGTGGAGGCAACTAGTCCTACTCACCTTCTAGGAAAGGTTTCTGTCGGCCATTTTAAATCAATCATTTTCAGAGAACCCCTTTAAGTGCAATGTAGGTGAAATAAGCGTGGGCCATGAAAATATCATTATAATGAGCAATATTCATTTTTTCTGATTATTGGATTTACACAGTAGGTCCACTCGAAAGATAAAAAATGTCTGATTGGTGTGGATCCGACAGGTAGGAACCCAACTGGCTGCTAAAATGCTGCACCTCGGTTTCCGTTTTCCCCAGCCTCGACGAAGAGTTGGACTGAACAGTGGTCGAGAAGGTGATCTCTGTGGCTGGGATACCCCTTTCGTTTTAGCCTGTGGGCAGATCCTGCAGATATCTCCATGGAGTGAAAATCTTTTTAATCTGTTTATAAAACAGAACTGCCTGAAGGAAGGTCCTTTTGGCTTCAGATGGGATTGCCACCAAGACGACTAATAAAATCTTGATTCTGATTGGTTGTCCTAGGCCACATCTCTGCTGGCACCGGCTTCAACTGGGCGGTCTATCAACCGCAACTCAATACGGAAAACCAGCCCTACAGATATGGAAGGGGTTAACAAAGCTCTTCAGAAATACGGCCTAGCTTTCCACCCAAGGACGTCAGGCTGATGGTGGCCTGGACAAATAAGCTTGTCCTTTCACCTAATGAAATACAGAGATAACAACGGCTGGATAATCTCAATAGCATCTTTCTTCACATTGCAGGATTTCATAGCCTAGATTCCCATCTCAGTTGGGAGCTGATGCCAAGGAAGCCTCGTCTGTTAGGAGGGGGAGGGGGTGCAGTCTTGTATTACTGTACGGCGCACAGCCCTCCAGCCATGTACAGAGAAAGCGCATATTACTCATGTCAATCAATAGATTTCTCTGAAGAACGCAATTCTATAAGAAACCTCCCGGAAAACTGTAGAAGCAGCAATCCCAGCTGGAATATATCAAGTCAAAATAATTATTTTCCCACCCGACTTGTGCAGCCGATGGAAGTTCAGGATGGCGAAATGTAGCAGATGTAGTAAAGATCTGTTTTCCTTAAGAAGCTGTAGGGTGCATATCTTGGTTTTCAAATGGGAGTAAAGGTTCTCTCCAATATGTGAAATTACTGTAAGTGTCTGAGCAAGGAAAATCCGAGGAATGGCTTCTTTTTAATAGCGGGAAGACGTGATCCACCACCTCACAGAGCCGAACATAGCTGAAAAGACAAGAAACCATAGAGGTGAGAGCTATACACACACACATATATATATATATATGTATATATGCATATATATATATATATATTATATGTATATATACAGTAGTCCCAAGGATGAGCAGCGTATCTGGAGACCAGAGAATATAGTGAATATTGTAGACCTCTGATATCATTATACCCTAGACTGCTACATCAGAAGATTTTTATACCAAGGGGGCGTTCACACGCAAAATACAGATGCGATCCGTGTGCTTCATGCACTCCCTCTAGTGGTGGCTTCATGCAGCCTGAATTATTTAAAGGGGGCTGTCAGTGGGATTTTTTTTTTACTATTATACAAAGGGCACAATGTGTTAAAAACAGAAGCATTACTCACCTCACTGATCCCCCACCACCGCTGTTCCAATAGGTACAGGGTCCGCTCTTGTCTACACTTCCTCATCCTGATCCAACACACAAATATATGGCAGGAGATGCCTGGCTGCAGTGGCAACTTGGCTCAGCCATCGAATGGCTGAGCAGGTATCTCCTGTCATATCCTGCTTGTCAAGACCACCAGGAACCCAGTAAGCTTTGGAATGGCAGAAATAGGGCATCGGTGAGGTGAGTAATGCCTATATTTTGTTAACCCAGTCTAAAATACCTCACCAGACAAATCCTTTAAGGGATTAGGTTCTGGCACTAACATATTGATGACCTATTTGTAGGACAGGTCATGATTAGGAGACCAGTGGAGGTCCAACTCAGCTGTTAGTGGCATTCGTCAGTCCTGAAAGTAAAATGTGTACGGGGGCTGGACAGATGCCTGGCCCTAAAATCAGTGCATGCGCAATTCAGCTCCAGAGCAATGCACTACACGAACTGCACATGTGCCGACTATGCTCTCGTTGGTGCACGTGTGAGATTTCAGGGCCAGGCGTCCGAATAGAAAGGGGACCTGCCCCTGTCAATCAATGTTTTCGGGGGAAAGTGAAGACAGGGGGAAGAGGAGGAGTGGAAGTGGTGCTTAGAGGAGCCAGGCCAGCTCCTCAGTGTTTAGAGCACCTCATTAACATAAAAATAAAAAAAAAAAAAGTACAAATTTCTCTAAAGCATCTCTCATTGTCGTTGTGCTCCGCATTATCAACCCTACCAGGCGTTGGTTAATAGGTTTGATCATGCTGACAAAGCTCTTTAAGGGCGCCTGTACATCTAACCGGAGTATGCTGCACGGTCAGAAGGCTTTCAAATTACCATGTTTTTTTTTTTAGTCTGTTTTTGGCCAGATGTACGTTAGGGAACACTTAGGCAACCTGCACAAAGTGCGAATTTATATGCAGAAAATCTGCACCAAAAAAAGCCTTTTCAGAAGCACATAACTCTGCTTTATTTATTGCGATGTTGGCACTTTTTGTTCTGTTTACGGTAAAAACTCCATTGAAGTCTATGGGGAAAACTCACTCTACGTAAGGTTCAGAATCGCACAAAAGATTGACATGCTGCAGATTTAAAAATACGCAGGACAAGTCAATCTCCACGCGGAAAATATATGTCAAGTGTACATGAATCTGTCATGCTGCGGCTTTCCACACAAGAATCTGCCCTGAAAAACGTCATGTAATCTGCATCGTGTGCAGGTTGTAGACATACGAGGCGATGTACCACGTTTAATTTCATCACTGTCACTTTAAATCTACAGCTGATGAAATGTCAAAAGTCAAATCCCTTTAAAAGGTTAAACACAAAGAAGCAATGTTAAGTGTACGTTACAGCAGATTAGCGCATTATATTAAACCGCGCAGATTTTTCAGAGGAATATATCATCACGTAATTACTGGGAGCACTGAGCGTTATTATCAGCAGGATTAGCATAGTCTAATAACGTAGGGAAGATAATTACTGAAGAAAATCTGAAAGTGATTAATCAAGTTATGTGCTAATTAGATCCCTACTATTTTTGCTTTGCTTTGACAATTGACCAAATCAAGATTTTATGAAAGTTGATTAAATATTAATCCAGAAGGTATTTTTTATAGAATTTTGCCTGTGGAAGATTGTTAAATGGCTAAAAAAAAATCATATGTGTTCAGGTAAAAATCTACTACTATAAAATACAAATCTAAAAAATTCAATTAAAAAGAGAATGTATCATGTAGATTATTTCACATTTCAGTAACTGGAGTCTGTAGAAGAGAAATGGGGCAGATTTATTAGGACTGGCATTTCAGGCTAGGCGGGGCACTGAAGCTCATTTTTATATGTTGGAATGAGAGGTTTAGAGGCTTCATAAATATGGCATTCACTGTCACTAGTGATGAGCGAAGTATTGTGAAACTTGATTCGGCTTCTTTGCCGAATTTTACAAAAAAATTTGCTTCATGGCAAATTACTTTGTCACAAAGCGCATTTCTTTGTAATTAGTGGTTGCAATGACAGGGAACAGCGATTTCGCTGCCCCCGTCATTGTACCCCTCAGATGCCACGTTCATCGCAACATCTGACATTAATATTAACCACCTAACTGTTTTGCCCAAGTCCAGCTCGGGCAGTGTGAAAAGTAGCTAACTGTAGGGGGGAGGGCTGCCTTAGATAGTGGTATCTCCTCAATGGTAGCAGCTAGAAACATGCAACTGGTCTTGTATGAAAGCACACCAGGCTTTCATACAAGACCAAAATGAAAGCTAAAGTCCAAGCAACAGAGGAGATATCAGTGTTAGAAATCAAGTCGGGAATAATCGCGTGTAAAACTTGTTTTTAATTTCATTTTCAGCGGCATTCACAGCATCCCGATTTCTATCAGTGATATCTTTCTATGCCCTGAACATATTGCTGTCATTCTGGTATTGTCTGAAAGCTTGGAATGTCTGTTTTCAAACAAGACCAGTTGTATGTTCTAGCTCCTACCATTCAGGAGGTAGCAGCATCTAAAGCAGCCCTCCCCCCTCCAGTTAGCTGCTTTTCTCACTGCTAAAGTGCAAACTAAAAAAGAAATAAAAATAAAATCATACTTACTTACTTCATTTGAGTACGAAGAGCCGGCCGGCGCCATCTTGATTGAAGATCCAGTGTGGCCCATGGTGACATCATACGTCACTGTGCATGGGATTTTGCGCTGGATCTTCAATCAAGATGGCGGCGGCCGACTCTTCGCACTCAAAGAGACGAGGTAAGTATAATTTTTTTATTTTTATTTTTTTTACATTTTTTACCGCCATTTCAGGGACATCGATTAGTTTACACGAAGCATAGGGAAATTCAGCTTCACGGTAAACTGAATTTTTCCCGAAATTCGGATTGAAGTCCACTTTGTGGACTTTGATTCACTCAGCACTACCCATCACCATATTTTCCAGTGCACTGCAACCATGTTCTGATGGAACGGATACTCACGAGGAGATGTTGGTCTTTGCGTGCTCCTGAATGAGTTCTCCTTTGGGATTGACGGTAAAGATTCTGTTTAAAGAAACTCCCACTTGCTTATATGAATAAACATCCTGTGTAAATCATAAAAAAAATAAAAACACATTAGTTTACGGAGCTGACAGTTTTACGGAGCAATAATGGCATCAACTCCAGCAAGTTCAGAGCATTTCACCTGATTTATCGCGTCATAAAGAGAAGTCCTCTGTGTAAGCAGATAAAAACGCAGAATGAGAAAAAGTCCAATAAAAAGGTTCCGTGGATTACTCGATAAATATTCTCTAAGTCCGCGCAAGTGCTTGGATTTTATTTGGACAATGTCGTAAATTCACAGACGGGTCTTATTGGATTAATACAAGTGTTTTAATCTCTGTCCTATTCAGCGAGATCTAATCCTGCCAAGAACCCCCGATCCTGTTACCGCGGGGAGCGATAAGCTGTGTGGATGTAACTGCGTTTTATAGGAGGTGGATGCATAAAATATTAACGTGCACATGGGCTCCTGGCTTCACAAAAGAAATACAGCTTCATTTTATTACCGAGGACGACCCCGCTGTGCTGCGCAGAAATTAACCACAGTACGTGTAGGAAGAAACCCGAATTATACCATATTCAACTCAATAAGGAAACTAAAGTTGATTAAAAAAAAGGTCAATTGCAACCAAAATGATTGTTTGTGGGTGAAATTTAAAGGGAATATGTCATCAGAATATTCCCAATTATTTAAATTCCATTTTTATTTTATATATATATTTATTTAGATTTTTTGGTGTTTTTTTTTTTTTTTTTCATTCTGTATTAGAGATGAGCGAGCATGCTTGGCCGAGCATGCTCTATACGCAAATGCGTACAAATAGTGTACAAATTCAATTTGTACGCTATTCGTACGCATTTGCGTATAGATTAAAATATGCATATGAATAGCGTACGAATTTTAAAATGCGTACGCAAATACGCAAAAATGGCACTCGAGCATGCTCGCTCATCTCTATTCTGTATTAAAAAGAATTGTATATAATCCTTTAATTTTCACACTGGCCACTAGAATTTACAGAAAACGTTTGACCTCTGTGATTGCCAACAAAGGATATATAACAATACTTATTTTCCACCATAATTTGCCAATAAATTCTTTAAAAATCAGACAATATGATTTTCTGGATATGTTTTCTCATTTTGTCTCTCATAGGTGAGGCAGGGCTGTGGAGTCAGAGTCGGTGACCATTTTGGTGGAGTCGGAGTCGGTATAAAATGGACCGACTCCTAAAATATATAATAAATTGGTACATTTAGTTCAGTGCAGTATGTGCTGAATATATTTTCATAAGAATTTGGGAACATGATGAAATGTCCTATCTGTTCTATTCCTGAACTAAGGATCTAGGCTTTTAGTTGAGATGACTGTGTGCTGCCCTTTATGTAGATGCTCAGAAGTGAAACTCCTCTCCTACAGATCAGAGGAAAAGGGCACTGGGAAGGAATGGCTGTACTCATCTCAGAGCTACTAGAGAAAACAGGATTAAAGAGGTTTTCTCACTAGTTACAAAGATTAGCTTTCAACATAAAGGGACAGTTAAAAGATGACATTTTCTAAATACAGTTGTCAGTAGATTTTACTTTAGTCATGAACTATAGACAGTTCAGCAGGTCTCTCACTGTACACAGGTTTCTATGGTAACCTTCAGACCATTAAGACTGTTATCTGACTGGCTAAGAGCAGGAGTGACCTCACCCCCACGGAATAATGCGATTGAGCTCTGAGTGATTACCTGCAGTAAGTAAAATGTGTTGTGAGGACTGAGAAGGATGGCTTTACCTGTAATTGTGTTAGAGATCACAACCTCCTGCTCTTTCAGAGTAAAGGCCCTTTTACACGAGCCGATTATCGTTCAAATAATCGTTAAAACATTCGAATTTGCACGATTATTGTTGTGTATAAACACGGTTAACGATTTAACGACGAACGAGATTTCGTTCGCTTCTCGTTGATCGCATCTTTTGTCCTGCCAATAAATTAATCGTTAATCGTTCGAAAATCTTCCAGTTTAAACGAAAATCGTTTAGTCGTTGGCAGATGGTAATGGGAGGAGTCAATTGTTTATATAGGCGTTATTATCCCCTGTAAGCAATACATCGGTTAATGTAAAAGCAAGGAACGATCGTAATAACGATTATAAAACGACCGAAAGTACGAAGATTGTGAACGACTTCTCTTTTAATGTAAACGGTATTTACATTGCCTCGTTCGATCGTTCATCGTTCGTTAATATACGATCGCTAATACGATTTATCTTTCCGTGTAAAAGAGCCTTAAGTTAATATATGCTAATAACTGTTGGAGACCCCCCCCCACGGCCTGAGGAGACATAGTAGGTGCAAACTACCTGTCAGCCAGTGAATCAATGTGCTGAGAAAACCCCTTTAAGGCAAGTACTTCCAGACACGGCCATGGAGAAGAGCAGTGTTGGTTCAGGAACTAAAAAAAAATCCCGTTACCCTAATTTTTAATCCTGTCAAATTCCGTTAATACAGACTTATTATAATTCCTTATCTGAAGATGACATGACGTCCGTGCAGTGATGTCACATTACTATATGACCATATCGACCAATGACTATGCACTTACTGTAGGTCGATTTCCAAATGCAGCATAGAAGGGCTCGGTGTTTGGGAGAAAGAGATTTTTAATATCTGTCAAGCACTCGATCTTGAATTTCTCTGGCTTCTTTTCTATTACTTCCCTGTAATAACAAAAAAAAAGAAAAAACAATGAAATCATTTGGAAAACAGAGGCCTAAGTCCAGAACTTTTCCAAAGCCCTATCATAAGTGTAGACTGCAACCATCAAATATGGTTCCATCTTCTACGGACCACCATGTGTTTGTTTTTGGTTTAGTTACGCAATGAAGCCTGTTCGGTGGACACTGTATGCCGCCATAAGCTTCACTTCATTACTGCAGATATTGCGTATGAAATCTGAGGCATACTGAGGTACAGTGAGGCTCCATACACTTTAAATGGTAACATATAATAGCTTTCTACAGCTCAGAGGTCGTACGGTTCCATCATTTTGCCATGTTCATGAGTTATTAGAAGCATCAGGCTAATATGGAAAATAAAGAACAAGTTTTTTCTAGTTATTATAAAGTTGACATCTGGCGCCATCACCTGTGCAGTGCAGAGAACAAGCTACTAGGGCTCAATAGGACAGGTCCTTGAGGTAACACTGTGCCACGTTCATTAACCCAGTGCAGATATCCTCGGGTCATGTCTGCCATTCCAATAGCCCGTGCGGAGCAGTAGAGGAATTTATAACCGTTTCTGTTTCATAAGAATAAAAGCAAAGAAATGAGTTACAATGGAAGGTCAATTTAAAGTAGCAAATTTAGAATCTAAAAGATCTTCTGGCATGTTGTGTAGCAAGGTATTTAGTGATTATTTACTTTAATTCCATGCTATATAGTTCATTAGCCATACCACATACCAGGTCTTAAGTAACTGTACATGTGTACTGCACACTAAAGACCTTTAGGAGGGGCCAGGTAGAAAACATCGAGCTATGTAACAAAAGGGTAAGACGGGTCTAAGATTCGTCTCTTTGTATCATATGGGTGTCAGCCAGGTGCCATGTTGGGAATTGGTTGATGGGGAGCTTGATCATTTGTCTATGGCTTTGGTAGCTGTTACTTACTTTACTACTTATGCACCTTAGCTGTGTTAAGCCTATTTATTCTTGTATCTCAGAATTCACTGTAATACACATGTCAAAAACAGACTCCAAAAGGACCTTATATGACTCCATGATCTGGTAAGAATGAGGAATGGTTCATGAGAGACGCATTCGATTTGCCATTACAGTATTGTGGACAAGTGCCAGACCTGTGATAACATGTGCCATAGACCCCAACATCCAAACACGGGACGTCCTAAATATGGCGGCTCTACATTTCTACGAATAAATGTTGTGAATTCAAGCTCTCACAAACTATAGACAGACAGAAAAACAATTTGAGAATACTGCTGGAATACTTACTGGCTAACTTTGTGATAGAGTTTTGCAATACCCTGATGAGTCCAGTCTTTTCCTAGAGTTGGTAAAATATGGCCTAATGTATCTGATCTGAAAGTGAAAAACAAACACCACATTAACATACTTGTAGGAAATGTGTAAAAGAAATATACATACAATGATGGACAGAGCTGGTTCATGTGCTGCGCTATCTTAAAGGAGTTTTTTTACTATAAAACATACATATCCCTTATCAAGATGGTCGCAAAGATCCACAGGATAGGTGATAAATAAGTGATCAACTACTTGGGACCCCTATGATCCTGAGAACAAGGGGTCTATGAGACCTCTCTCTGAATGAAGCAGCAATGCACATGTTGGTCCACCACTCCAGCACTGTCTACATTAGTCCCAAAGGAGTGAAAGTAGTGGTGAACCCACATGTGCACTTCCAGTCCACTTGGGACCCCTCAGGATCAAGATGGGAGTCCTCACTCCTGTGATCCGTCATTTATCATGTTGCTGAAATGCAATACAGTGATCCCTCAAGATACAATGGCCTCAGGATACAATATTTTCAACATACAATGGTCTTTTCTGACCCATCGTAAGTTGAAACTAGACTAAACATACTATGCGGATGCAATGCGTTTTTCACGCAGCCCCATTCACTTCTATGGGGCCAGGGCCGCGTGAAAAACGCAAAATATAGAACATGCTGCGATTTTCACGCAACGCAGAAGTGATGCGTGAAAAAAAATGCTCATGTACAAAGACCCATTGAAATAAATGGGTCAGGATTCAGTGGGTGCACGTCACGCATCGCACCCGCGCGGAAAACTCGCTCGTGTGAAAGGGGCCTTAGTTATCTGCTTATTTTTCTTAAATCTTCATTTTCTCTTATCGTGGATCACATTTTGGGGATTTGGAACAGATTACTCAATATACAAATGGTTTCAACATACAATGGTCGTCCTGCAACCAATTAATATTGTAACTTGAGGGACGTCTGTATTATATCCAGGGACAAAGGAAGGTCTGTGGAGGTTTCTGACTCTGGGCCAAAGTTATGTAGGGACTCTGTAATTCTTTTTTTGTATTTTTTAGGAGGCATAATACTTCTATAATAGAGGTCTAATAACAATGTAATTTAGTACCAAAAAAGCAACATATAATTCCAGTCCCCATACAATAGTGCCATACAGTCAACACAGAAGACCACCATAATGAGTCAAATTAAGAGGGTTATGTAGCATCCAAATAACACTACCATATCATTCCTAAATAATGCAACAACTGGAACAGTACTTTTAGATCATAACTGGGGCAGAGTGACGGAGGTCCAGAGGCAATTGCCCCTTTTTCCCATAAACAATATGGTGGCATACTTTATAGTATCATAGCAAGTACAATAACAAGTTCTGAAAAATCCTCCGATACAGAATGACCTCATCCCCAGTGGAGAGACCTTATACCGATCGCGTATTGTGAAAGTTTAGGCACTGCAGACAAGGAACTGTAAGAAAAATAATCAATTCTAGAAATGAATAGAAGCTGGCACAATACACTTTCTGAAAAGGCAATTAAAGGAAGAACAGTAACAGAAGCAGCACATTCTGCAAGTAACTCCGCACTTCACAGAGAACTTACCTGGTAATTGTTCCATCAATATCAGAAATGATGATTTTATCATCCCAGTTCCACAAGTAAATGGTGCCCTCGCAGCGACACGTTCCCTGGTATTGAGTGGTAACGCTGAACACGACGTCATTTGGACCATTTTTCAGCTTCAGACTTTTCTGAAACAGAACATAATTGCAGTCAGCGGCGGTGCACACAACACATTCCCTGATCCATCCCATCAGCACGGGTTTATATATATATAACAAAGGCCAGAAAATTGTTTGGATAGATATCATGTATGGTTTTTACACCTTTTCTTTTTTTGTATTGAGTATATACAGCTACAGTTTTAGAATATAACAATGGAAATCAGATTGATAGAAAGCACATTATCAGGATTCCACAAACACCATATTTGAAGGGGTTATCCAAGACTATTAAATTTGCCCCATATGCCCGGTTCCCTCACAATGAATATACTTACCTTTCTCCCTGCGCAGCCCCTGGTCCCCGCACCGCCGCTGCTTCTTCTACCCGTGTGTGGATGAAAACATCCGGTGTCCGTGGGCAGCAGCAAATGGCAGACAGGGACGAGCCTCCCTAGTGTCACCCGCGATGCTAGGAAGGCTCATCCCCATCCCTGCCTGCCATTGGATGCTCTGACATCGGATGTTTTCATCCACGCACGGGAAGAAGCAGCAGCGGCAGTGCGGGGACCAGGAGCGGCGCAGGGCGCGGGGAGCAAGGTATGTATATTCATTGTGAGGGGCCCAGGCATAAGGGGGGAATTTAATAGTCTTGGATAACCCCTTTAAAGATTTAACACATGCACTGAGCATCATAACTAAACAGAAATTATTTTCTATCCAATAGATTACTCTGGGCAAAATAAGATACCCCCACTGTAAGCAGTGCACAGATTTAAAGGGAATCTGTCAGCAGATTTGTACCTATGACACTGGCTGACCTGTTACATGTGCACTTGGCAGCTGAAGACATCTGTGTTAGTCCCATATTTATATGTGCCTGCATTGGTGACAAAAATTACGTTTTGATATATGCAAATGAACCTCTAGGAGCAATGGAGGCGTTGCCATTACACCTAGAGGCTCTGCTCTCTCTGCTGCACTCTGATTGGCAGGGCCAGGTGTGATGACTGTTACACTGCCTGGTCCGGTCAAAGCGGAGATACTAGAATATACCCACCCCAACACCTGCCTAGTGGAGAATAGCAACAAGGAAGCATGAGGAAGAGGTTAAATACCATATTGTAGGAAGCTTTATCTGGACATGACCTACGGCGCCCAATGGGTTGTGCTGTGCAAAGATACTGATGATACTATCTTCAGGATAGGTCATCAATTTGAGATCGGCATGGAGTCTTGGCGATCAGCAGTTTGAAGGGGCAGCGGCGCTCGTGCTTCAAAATTACCTGTACGTTGTCTTATGTGTACAGCGGGTGCAGTGTAATTAAAATGGCTCGTCCCATTCAAGTGAATGTAGCACCTTCAACCAGCTGATCGGCGGAGGTGCCGGGAGTCGGAACCGCTGCTGATCTGATATTGATGAACTAACCCTGAGGATAAGTCATCAATATCTTTGCACTGCATGACCCCTTAAATTTGGCCACAGTAGAGGGAAATCCTGAAGGTGAATTTGACAGTACCTATGAAATTATTCTGTCTACAGGGCCATTTTCAATACAAAAAGCAATATTCATCAGTCAAAACCTACCATAATTATGTAAAACCAAACCAAGGGCGTTTGTTACGTGCACAGTGTGTGAAGACTAACTCTTCATAAATCTTTCATTCTCTCTCACATCAAACATTTCTTGTAAATCTCCTTACTCTGAGGATACATATTATTCGATTGTGACTCATTACTGCGGCCCCTTTCACCAGACATCCCAATTTACTTCCTGTACTGTACACGGATATATCTAATGGACATCTCTAATGCACTCCCATCTGACATCAGACCAATTATATGTAGACTCTGCACGCTAGTCACAAAGTGTGAGGCTCCACTAATAAGAGCCCACTGCTTCTAGGATAATGGCTCCATTTCTATGTTCCTGTCTTGCGGTTTGTAATACAGCTGGTATTCACTGGGAGGATAAAGCAAAACTTCCCAAAGCATAGTCACCATTTTTTAATTGTACTGTAGAGCCAATGTTAGTTTGCAATATCAGAAATAATCAATTTATTTTTGGTCCTTTTTCTGGAAAGCAGTTGTCCGGTTGCAGAATAAAGGCTGCCTATGGAGGGGCACAAACACCAAAGGGTGGATGGCAGCTTTTCTATAGGTTCTGCACATGTCCCTTTAATACTCCTGCCTTGGATTTACACAGAAATCATTTATAAAGTAGAGACAGCATATAAAATTGTTTCATTTCTTTAAAATGCCACATATAAGGTGTAATGGATGGAGACTAGCTGCTACGATGTCTCCCATACACAACACATAAAAAAACAGGAGATTATGTTCTATCATTCTGAAGCTGCTCCCTCTTCTTCCTCCCCCTCTCCTCCACATATATTTCTATGGGCAGCAACTGTAACCTGATCACTGAGCCTGAAAATCTGCCCCTTTTCTCCTGCTATAATGTCTCCCATACACAACACACAGAAAACAGGAGATTCTGCTCCCCTTGTCTCTCACACGCACATGCAGAAGCAGCATGGAGGACATTACACAGAGGTACTGAGTGGTGTGTGGGCTACTCTAGCTCTAGTGTGACGTACAACATGTTCTAGAAGCACTCTCTCTCTGGCTCTTCGCCTCTCTCATTCTGCAGCTGCTCCCTCTTCTTCCTCCCCCTCTCCTCCACATATATTTCTATGGGCAGCAACTGTAACCTGATCACTGAGCCTCCAAAATCTGTCCCCTCCCTGTACGAATTTTAACAATGAATTGGGGATGAGTGATCAGTGGTAGAGGCAGGGAGATGGACAGGAGCTGACACAAAGAGGCATTTTTCTGCATCGGGCCATTCTGCCAACACCTATCTAAAAATGAATGTATTTATTAACTGTATTGCTTTCTATTCTAGACACCCTCTAATTCGCATATCCTCTTACCCTGACATGTTAGTTTGTAGCATATGCTGATAAATATGACAGACTGTGTCAGATCTTCCCATTAAGGGATCATCGAGCCAAGCTATAAATATATGGAGAGGATTACATACTTTAATCAGCCCAATGTTACACATATTATGAGAAAATTGATCCGTGAGAATGCCCAGACACATATTGACCGTTTACAGTACGCAGCCTGCAATAATACCTTCCACTATATATTCTCAGTTACATGCTAATGTTCTGATAGGAGCAGACATGTATGTGGCACTCACAAGCTGGTCAGAGGTCAGCCGTAGCGTCTTCTTATAGGTAACACCAGATGATGAGAGGTGGCTTTGGTTCGATTGCAGGGAGCCTATATTCTGCTTGGCTACTCTGGGGTCCTCGTCACTGGACGACGACTCATCTTTTATTCTGGAACAAATACAGGAAGATGACGTGATGAACCGGATAATGCATTTGGCTGTGCGCTGAAAAAATACATTTGCTCTGACTCATTGAGTGCATTAATTGATTGTCTATTGCAAGCGACGTCTCCGGGGAAGATACCAAAATCCTGCATGTTAAACTGTCAATGAGCTAGACGTACTTGATCCTCCATTCATAGCAGACTCCTTCCATTGAGAGTAAGGTTTCCTATAATACCTAGCACTCAGATGTGATAGGTTATGAATCATATGGAGTAAAAATAACCCTGTCTTTATGGTAATCAGATTACATAGCATTACAGTTTAATGATCCTGCCAGGCCTAACAGGAGGCTGCTGCAAAGTGATAAGGAATCCATTTATTGCACTTAAAATAACCCCTTGAAAGAGGCTATCCCATGGGCAGAGGTTACACTACATTTTTTCCGGAAGAGTAAAAATACTCCTCTGAGCATTCATGAAGAGTAGTTTTAGCTCAAGAAAAGTACAAAAGTTGCAGTAATTCAAATATTTTTCGCCCTATAAGACGCAACTAGATTTTAGAGGAGGAAAATAAAAAAAAACTATATTTTTCATTAGACCTCAGCTCAGAGCCCTAATCTGACCCCCAATGTTGTTAAGACCTTAATCAGATCTCACATCGGACTCCCAATGTTAGGATCCCCATTCAGACCGGCATGTTAATAAGACCCCTATTCAGACACTCAGATCAGACCCCCAATATTAACACCCCCACTCAGACCTCAGATTAGACAAAAACAATAAATCAACTTTCCTATTCTGCTCCGGACCATGCCGCTGCTTTGAGTATCCAACTCCTGCTCTGCCGGCTGTTTCTGCTGCGCGCTGTGCCGGCCCTATGAGCTGGGTAAACGGCACTGCGCAGAGTCGCTGCTTGGCCCTGTCAATCAAGGATGGCAGGATGCGACATGAGGTGGGAAAACGGAGCCTCTAGGAGCAGGAGCAATGACTGGTCATTTCAGGGCAATTTAGGCACCTTACCTTGTGGGAGGGTGCCTGAGCAATAGGTAATTCTAGCTTGCTAGTTCCTGAAAAGGTGTGCCATTTCATTTCTCCGTGTACAGACTTGTGCCTGATTCCTGACTGACCCGATCTGTGCTTGATTTCCATACTGACCCTTCGCTGCCTGCCCTTACCTTGGACTGTCTATCACGCTGTTGAGTGAAGTGTAAAGAGTCTCTAAGGCACTAAAAGTGGTGCGATTTTGGCTCTCATTTTAATTAATAAACCCAGCCCAATGCATAATCAGTATGATGTAAGCTCACCTAAGTGGAGGCAGCAGAATTTATTGTGTAACTGTTTATAAAGGGGATCATATCATACAGTATTAAATAGGTCAGAGTTCCTAAAAATAAATTTGTGCTACATATACACATACACACAGGGTTTTTTCCCCAGTCTGGCAGGCACATTTAATTGCAGGACCTACCTCTGTTCAATGCCATTGCCACCGGTTTGTTCACCAGGATAAGGTCCATTTCCACTTAAGCCTTGCTCTGCCTTTGATTCCTAATGAAAGTAATGTGTTAAACCACTTATTATAAAGCATGCAGAAACTGCAAGTCACCCATTTTTAAGATATTTCTTACATCATGAGAAATCCAGATGTCCAAGATTTTATCACTTATAACAGGTCTGTAAATCACACAGTGAATATTTACAATGGAAATTTAAAAAAAAAAATCTGGAGATTAATATTCAGAAGGGACCTGGAAAGCTACGTACCAAGTTCCCTGGAAGGAACATATCTCATGAAAAATAGAATTTCTGCATAATAATCCAACATGGGAGCATTTGTACCCAGCTCTGATAGCTTCAGAATCTCTCTTCTGGGATCTCTGCCATTCTTCCAGTAACTCTGTACATGAAACATCTCCTGGGTACTTCAAGAAGAAATCTAAAAGCTGACTTTTAAGGCTTTACAAAGCGGTTGCACACTTTGTAAAATCCCGTTATGTTAGAAGAGTCCAAGAATAAACTGATCACAAGGTCTCCTGATGCTATGACTACCAGCGATCATCTGTAATCTGTGAAGCAATATGTACTCAGTTTCCCTACAGCACCACCCATGGAGAAATGAAGTATTACAGTTCCTTTAACTCAATAGGCCGGTCTTGTAATGTACATACATGCCAAGTTCTTTAGACAAAAAGACAGTCTATGACAGTCTCTACTCTGGCCAAGAGATGAAGGACCTGCCCCTCCTTCCCAATTAAAGAGATTTTCTGGGAGTTTAATATTGATGGCCTATCCTCAGAGTGGTCCAACTGTTGGCACCCCTAGCGATCAGATGTTTGAAGAGGCCATCGCCTCTTCCTAGGCCAGAGGTGTCCTGTTGGTCACATGGACTAGGACCAGCTTATTCTGGTCTACAATACCAAGCACTACACACTATACAATGGACAGCGCTGTTCTTGGCATGCTGTAAAGAGGACACAGCGCTCACTGGAGATGGGTGGTGGTGCCAGGAGTTTGAATCCCACCTATCCTGAGGATAGTTTATCAATATTGTAAAAAACAAAAAACTTTTCTGAACATGGTCAATAACCACATAGAGTACAGAAAGTACAGGTCACCTCTGAATAGCATAAACTACAATTTACACCTGTAGTATGTAATACAGTTGCCAGTTGCTTACCACTTTTATATTATTGTTCCTTCCACGCCAAGAAAACCACCATCGACCCCCCTTTTTGGGCATCTTGTCTCTCATCAGAGTATCCACAGTAACCTGCGATAAATGCACGGTGACCAGAGTAACGTAAAAGAAAGCAAAACAGAAACATCTAAATGAATAAAATGATAATGTGAAACAAAAGTAAAAAAATTAACATGTAGAAAGCAGTGAAGCACTGGCAAGCAAGCAAGCAAGCACGTGTATGAGAAACATACATACTGTCTGCTGGCCACAGAGACTAGAAAAACAAAATCTAATGGAATCTACCACTGCACAGACGTAATCAAAGCAAGAGTACTTGAAAGAAAACGAGAAAAAGAAAATGTAAAAGTCTGTTAGTATTTGGAGTTAGTACATGTAGAGACATACACAGGATGGTTATGACCTTACAAGGTGGCTTCAGGATATGCACATGGGACTTCTGGTGACAAAGTCAAGGGGATGTGGAATTTGGTAGGCACGAGGTAATTACATGACTCCAGAATGTGAAATAATAGTCATGTTAGCACCATATTTTCATTATTTCCTCCAAAAATACCTTTCCCTGTTTGGTTAGGTAGCAACACATGGAAATAAGGGAAAGATTCCTCCTCACCTTTGTTCTTCTTACATGAAGGTCAAGAGTTTCTAACTCCATAAACCTCTTACATTTCATAAAAATTTGTGTTTCTTTCATGTTTTTGATTCAAGAAAAAAGTATTCCTATCTTATGGAAGAAAGCTGCAGGCAGAGCCCCATAGTGGGACCCAAGCATATCTATTAGCTTTCTCTTCTATGACATATATTGGTGGGATGCAATAGTGGTATAAAGGTCTATTTTATAAAAAAAAAAAGCCCTTCTAGTTAGACAACATCTGGAATGAAGGGATGACATACAGCTGGTTTAGGTCATGTTGGTTGAGAGTGATCTCTTTCCCAAAGTCAGCTCTAGTTGTCTTACAGGTTCTTCAAGACCAGCAACCAATGGTCAGGAGCCAGACATGATGAAGGTTTAAAAAAAATAAATAAAAACCTCCCATCTCTGTTGCTTACGGTCCCCTCTGGATCGGAAGGTTGGTGTGCCATCCAATTAATAGTCTTAGTGCTTGCACCGCTATGGTATAGATGGCACGTCACACTTACAGTCCAGTGAGGGCCAGAAGCAACAGAGGCAAAGCTCCGTGCTGGAGTCTTTTTTTCTTTTTACTTTTCTACTATCCTCGGCCCCTTAACTATAAAAAAAAAATATTTCTGATTTACCCCTTAGTAAGTAAACAGGATTTGATCTCACTAAGCTTCAAGTGCCTTTTCCAAATAACTGTCCTAAAAACCCAAAGTTGCAATAACCCCTTGACCAACATTTTTCCTCCACACGTTTAGTCTTGGCTGAATATACCCTGAAATGTTTTTTAAAAAAAAAAACAATATTTGACAATACTCCACCAAGAGATGTTTATGCTGTATGTGTCTGCATGTCCATCCAGTGGTTGTCATATGAATTGCTGCCTGTCAAAGGTTGTTAGCATTTTGAAATACTGCGCCCACAACCAACACCAAGTAAAGGTCAAGGTGGACGCACAGTTTTCCTGCAACAACTGACCATATACAATAGAGGTCTAATGGCTGGCACATGGGTAACCAAATGGTCCTCTGCCTGTACTTTTGGCTGATACTGCTTCACAATTTACAAGCATACATCGTCAAATACAATCAGATATCAAAGAGAAAAACATCTGCTAAAAACCAGTGTTCAGCCGATCCGACCATAACTGGCCAACTACCGTAGATCAAAATTCAAATAAACCTTATAAGTAAAGGTTTGGGCGACTGGGCGACTGTCCAGCAATAGCTTATTTTCTGGTTCGATCCCACCAAGAAAACTACCCCTTCCATGGCTGCCTCACCCATAATAAAGAGTTATTCTCATCACAGAGATAGGCGATAATTGTCTGCTAGACATGGGCCCCCTTTCTGTGGCCTGCACCTATCTCCAAAACAGGGTCCCCTACATCTCAACTGGTGTGAATTAAAAAATTCTTCCTTTCTAGTGGCTGAAACACGTGCGACTTTTACATCGCTCCTCTGAATCCCGTGTCATGCACTGCAAGGCCCTGCGCTCAGCATAACGCTTTTATGGAGGGCTCCTTTAAACACCCATCTGATTGGCGTTTTTTACTTTTTAACCAGATTCTCATTTTGCTCAACCTCCTGCAATATTTTAATAATTCAGCTTATAATTTGTGATCCCAACTACACCCTGGGAGAGAGAACCCTCTCGGTAGGATACATCCAGCTTCGGTAAACAGCCTCTGAATAAATACTAAACTTGTTTGAATAGCCGTAGCCCGAAGATTAGATAATCAACCATTGTGCCGGGGGAAAATGGAGCATTCGCAAACAAATCATTCTATTTCTAACCACCTTGATAGAATAGCGCTCAGCCATAATGGGTAATTACATGATTCATGTCTTATTATTCTCCGGATAAACAAAACAAGTTCTAATGGAAAATGTTGCTGCACGACCAATCTGTTCCTATGAAAAATCGGCTGACAATAGGACACCTCAATTATGTTTAAATATGAATAATGAGTTGCCCATGGCAACCGAACATAGACCGCAGCAAAAAGCTTTTCGTTCCGGCAATAATATTTTGTCTCTAGCCTCATATCAGCCAAGTTCCCCTGCCCCGAGTAAAGCTCAGGGACATTACAGCAGCCAGGAATTTAATGTCTGAATGATTGGGTACTATTCCCATCATGATCATGAACGTGAACCTTCATTGCAGGACTGGAGGTGGGGTGGCCGGATGGGTGGTTTAAAAAGGAAGGATATTAAAGTATGAATGTGAAAATATGCTACAACTGCAAATGCATACAACAGAGTCATACGTATGCAAAAGTTTTTGGAAACTTTTAAAGGGGTTTTCAGGACTAGGCCATTGATGGTCTAGCCTCAGGATGGGTCATCATCAATATCAGATCGGTGGAGGTCCGATCTGAAACTATACAGTGGACGGAGCGGTCAACGCCAGAAACTATATAGTGGATGGAGTCAGAAGCGTCGTCCACTGTGTAGTGCTTGTGCTGGGATACTACAGCTCAGTTCCTGTTCAAGAGAATGGGAACCGAGCTGCAGTACGCCGGTGCCGGAAACTACACCTTGGATGGAGCCTCTGCTGTACAGTTTCTGGCACCAGCGGCTGCGTGAAAGAGCTGGTGGGTGGGGTGTCAGAGATTAATGACCTATCCTAGTGGACAGGTCATCAATATCTAGGCACATGAAAACCCCTTTAAAGAGGTATTCCCATCTCAGACAATAGGGGCATATCACTAGGATAGGCCCCCATTGTCAGATAGGTGCAGGTCCCACCTCTGGGGCCCGCACCTACATCAAGATCTGATCCCTGAAAGTTGTGGAGGGCGCACTGCACATGCCTGAGCACTGGCTTGGCCATTTCCTTTGGTCCGATAGAAATGAATAGGAACAGTGGCCGCGCAAGCGCTGTGCGTTCCGATTCACTTATATGGGGAGAGCGCTTGGTGGTGGCTGGACCACGGAAAAGCCGGGGTCCTCCAGCCACTAACTTCCCCGCTACATTTTCAGTGCGTGTCCCACCTCTGGCACCTGCACCTGTCAGACAATGGGGGCATATTCTAGTGATGGGAATACTCCTTTCAGGACCACTAAATGAAGAAATAATTACTGTTCCCAGAAATTCTGGTCGCCATTTTTATTCTTGTTAACTAAGATAAAACGCTCTCTCTGTAAGGCAACTAACTGCAGCACAAGCTCTTCCCCACTGCTTTGTCTGGAACAGGAGACCAGGAGCACTCGGCCACATCCCTTTGGTAAAGCCCCTCCCAACAAACAAAGGCACATATGTGTACTAAAGTCTCCCATGGAGGAGCTTTTCCATCCTCTGAACCAGTATTCTTTGAATAGCAAATCACTAAGGTCTGCCTTTTAGACAGGATTATTCCTGCCTCTGTACCATACACCGGGACATTAAAAATGAGCTACAGCAGTTCTACAAAGTGAAGTAATGGAGTATTGAGAAATTCCATCCTAAAATGAGGGCCAAGGATACAAGCAGCGGTATAGCAATAAGGAAAGCTGTGGTCATACAGAGACCCAGTCAACATATGATCGCCTTTATACAAATTCTGCAGTGTGTCCTAACAGCTTTCAACTATGCACTTAGATAAGAGACCACATTTTACTGCAAAGCATCATGGTCTTAAAGTTCAGGATAATGAAAAGTGCATTTAGGGTTGTTTCTGGCCTAATAGAATATTTATATATGGTTGCTGATGGCATACATAATAAACATCATATGGATAGATATGCCCTTTAAGTATAATTGGTTGCTGAGTAGAGGGGCTCCACTTTCACAACAAAAGCTATGGACGCCTTTGTGGACACATTTGTTTTGAAATGCTGAATTAAGCAATCTTCTCTACAATGTCTTACTATTTTGCTTCTGCAGTGTGTATGCAAGTCCTTCACCTAGCTGGTGAACCTGACCTAACTCTGTGAGAGCTCTGCTCGTGTTTCTCATAGCTCTTTCTGCTCTCTCCCTCCCTTCTCTCAGTGTTAAAGATAGCAGCAGTGAGGAGGTGCACGTTTTACTGAGCAGATCAGAGAGTGGAGAAGGGAAAAGTATCCGGAGAAGGCAAGTCAAACAGGCTGTAGAAAGCATACACAAAGGAGTCTGCAGGGCGGAGGCATCAGCATCTTGGACACACAGATCCAGCATGTTTTACTGGGAGGGACACGTCCATATGAGAAACATCTGAAACTAAAAGCAGCTTGCAAACTGAAAATAAAGGGCCCGAAAATGAATGAAGAAATGCAGATTGTATAATGGAACTTTTGTGCTTAGGGAGACCACTAACATACTGGACTGGTGTGTACAGCCTTTAAGCTTAAAGAGGCAATCCATTTTTTTTTTAATTTTGTATATATTATTAAATCAGTACTAGTATTCCAAAAGTGTCATTTATTGCACCCTAACTCAGTTGCAGCAATACATTTTAAACCTTTTCATTATGGGAACCTGGTCATTTGACCTCAACTCTGACCAGCAGCCCAGAGCGTGCTCTAATGTGTAAACAGGAACTTGGTCTCTCCCATGTGGCTGATTTCCTGTGAACTACAAGATGACATCATCACCAATAAGATCCCTTCTGGCAGCTGTTAGGCCCCTTCATGTTCCTCCCTACTTGCAAACATATAGTAGTTATATAAGTCTCCTGCCTGTACTATGTGAGTGTGCTGACTCTCCAGTGTAGTTCTATGAGACATAGCTTCACACAGGTCTCCTTCATGTAAGAGGTGACAGGGAAGAGAATGACAACAGGCCAGAGGGGGGAGAGAGGCTCAAGCTGCATCACATAGGAAAACATTGAGACCCTGCAGTGTGAGGGGACAGCAGCTGTGTCACTCAAAGGTTGCCCTTACACAGAGCAGTGCAGTGTGGTGAGACTCTGCCCCCTCTGTCTTTGCAAAGCCGGGCATGACGGGCAAAGTAGGCTTCAGTAGGAAAATATATCAGAGGAGAAGAAGGAAACAAAATGGGAGACAACTTGCAAATGGCACATCATATAAAACAGGTATACACAAGGCAAACACAAAAACCTCTATCTTTCTAAAAAATCTTGGAGTACTTTTTTAACCAATGCTTTAATGGTGTTTCCTAAAAAGTATGTTAGTATGGAAATATGTTAGTTATGGTCATCTGCCAGTGGGCCATCACCCAATCCAACCTCAAGACCACCACAAGGCAAGAGTAACCAATGTTATACATATCAACCACATATGATACAGCGTTCTGAGCTTATGCCTACCTTAGGCAATGGTTTCTGGAAGGCCTGCATGGCCAGGAGAACGGGGGCAGCTGTTGGCCAATTGTAGTATCTGAGAAAGAAACCACGGGGGTTAAACCACTCATAAAGTAAAAGGAAAAATCAAGATCTGCAATCTGTCAGGAGGCAATTATTACTTGTACATTATTTAAATGGAAACATTTGCAAGGGAAATGATTAAAAAATAAAAAGACACCACTTAATATAGAAAGACTACCCCCCCCCCAAAAAAAAAGTGGCAGGGGTCACGTCAAGTCAATCCTCAGCAGGATAAACGTTCTGTCCTATGAATTATTCAATGCTAGTTTACATATATGCAAACAAGGGAGGCAGGCAAGACGGACTTTTTAGCATCCTGTTTTTTTTTAACAGGCAACGACAGCTCTAATTCAGCATTTTTATACGGTTGCTATGGAAACTGCTAATATCTATAATCAAGTGACGAATAAATTATAACAATAAGTAAGAAAGAGCTTCTGCAACTCTCAAAATACTTGGCGTATAGCCGTACGTAACGGGGTCCATGACTTTGCATAAATATGGCCTATGACATACCTAACATTTACAATTCTGCTGGAGAAACCAGCAGCATAACCTTGTGGATAAGACTAAGGAGTTCTACTGTGGTACAGAGCACTGGTGTTCAGTCCCACCCCATGAAAAGAACAGCTAGGGAGCCAGTCTGTACGCAGATCCAATGCAGGGCAATGGAAGACATATACAGCAGAATACAGATTGGCCCCCTGGTGGTGGAAACAGAGCGCTGAGGATCTTCACTTGTATGTATGTCCTGTAGCCAGGGGTGCACCACCAATGAGGCCAGGTGAGGCAATCGGCTCAGGCAGCACCAGGTAGGGGCAAGAAGGGGGCAGTGGAAGGGCCAGGGACAATGAGGGTTAGGTTAAGAAATTGGAATGGGGGGGGGGGGCGCCGTTTCAGTTTTTGTCTTAGGCAGCAGAAAGGCTAGGTGCATCCCTGCCTGTAACATGCTAGGCAATACAGAATAGACATGAGATTCTGTATCACAAAGCAAAAACAATTGCATTTTCTGTGGACTTTGCATACCAAAATCTCTATATACCGCCATATTTTGTTGAGGTGGTGTAAATGGCCCTATTGAAATGCATGAAGGGATGTCTCATAGAAAAAAAAAAAAAAAAAAAAAACACTTTCACATAGCTACAGGATAGATGATGAATGTATGATTTATCTGGATTCTTACCGGCCATGAGATTGGGGAGTCCCCTGAGTGAATGGAACGATGGTGTCCAAGCGTGACCATCGGTCCATTCACTTCTATGGCACTGTCATGAGAACAGTTGCACAGAAGTTAATGGAGCTGTGGTCATGTAAACGCACCGACACTCCATTCCCATGGGGACACGAGGTTCAGTCAAACCCCTATGGATAGGTGATAAATGTTGTTCATGGGGGGTTGTCCTATAAAAACTCAGGCAACCCCCATAAATGGCCGAAAATATCAAATGAATGGATGGATACTTATCCGTTTTCTGAGCTGCCTGGATGGAGGAAAAGTGTGGGTTCGGGCTCGGGCTGTAATGAGGGGAAAAAAGGGACGTACCAGGAATGTGAGACCCATCTCTCTCATCAGCCTAAGGGCTCATGCACATGGCCGTAAGTGTTTTGCAGTCTGCTAATCGTGGATCCGTAACACATGGATCCCGGCCGAGTTCATGCCGCCCTTTATTTTTTAAATTTCTGCAGAACTGTCCTATCCGTTTATGCAAAACGAACAAGAATAGGACATATTCTATCTTTTTCGCAGGACTGCGTAACGGACACAGTGTGCTGTCCGCCTCCTTTGCAGCCGCATTTAAATTAAGTCCGCATCTGATCCACAAAAAATGCAAAATCGGATGTGGACCAAAAATACGATCATGTGCACGAGCCCTATTTTTGGCGGACTGGATGCTGACCCATCCATTTCAATGGGGCGCAAAAGATGCGGACAGCACACCGTATGCTGTCCGCATCCGCACGTCCGTTCCGGCGGAGATTTTGCGTACAAGGAAAGGACATTTCTATTGAGAAGTGAAAAAAAAATGGCAGCATGTACACGGCCGGGATCCATGTTTTCCAGATCCACAAATTGTGGACCACAAAACGGATACGGTCATGTGCATGAGTGCTATAGTCACATGATCGGCAGTGAAAATAGAGGCATCGAATCACAGGGGTGACCGTCCCCATGTAAGTTATCCCAAGAGTACAATTCGTGATGCTGAAATTATTTTGTCAGTGGAAAACCCCTTTAAAGTCCCACATAACGATACTGTTTCCATAGCAACCGCAGGACGTCTCCTTCATCTACACTAGAAATATGAGCATGGATTATACCGGTCACAGTTCATGGGTATATGGAAGGCTTGGCTATAGAATACAGAGCAGTTCGCCCTTTAGCTGATTATATTCTTTTGCCCTCAAATAATTTCTGCTAACAGCCAAGCGAAGCCGGTCATGGATGACCGGGCGGAGGGACTACTGCCGTGTTGTGAATGTATCTAGAGGTGAATTTCTTCCTTTAGTAGCTCTGTACACAAATAAACCTTTATGAAGACCTCGTGTCATCACTCCCCAGACCTTAGTAATCAGCTAATAGAAGTTCCTTCTTTGCTCATATCACACAGGGGACCCAGAGCTGAAACAACCACTCGAATAATATACAGTCTACTATAATAAAGGGATTGTCCTGCTACCAAAGTGCAAAAACACTTAGAATGAAGTAACATAATAAAAGAATACCCAACCACTCCTGTTCCACCTCCTTCAGAGACCACTGAGGAACCAGAAAGTTCAGAAATGGAAGTGGCAGTGGATCGGTGAGTAGTAAGTATTTTAATTATTTTTTGATGGCTGGACAACCATTTAACCAACGTCCTAATGAGATCAATACTTACTTATTTCCAATTTTTACAACCAGGTTTGGATCATCAATGATGGCCGGATTGTCCACAAACTGCTGGTACGTCACCACTTGTTCTAAAAACTGCTCTGTAGAGACAAAATATGACAACTGAAAGCGTGCTCATAGAGGTAGAACCAGAAAATATGGTCATCATTTCAGGGCGTTGACTGAACAAAGCCTCTTTTGGCACAGTGACTGGGTTGGGAGGGTTGTATCTGGGTGTCCAATTGACTTCATGAGAGTCAATATGGCTGACAATGGCAGATAATTCCTGTAACAAGCAGGCAGAAGAACTCTGGAGAACTGAGCTGAGCTTACAATGGACACGGTTCCTGCTTATTAGATTTCAGGCCGACAACCGAATTAAAAAATTCCCAATATTAAGGTGGTCATTCATTATATTAAAAATCCGCCTACATTAGGTGTCTTTTTAAGGCGCAGATAGTTGCACCCTGCTCATGCCAGGTCTAAAATTGTGGACAGGGAGGGGACAGACCAGTAGTCCCGTCTCATTCACTATTTTTTTATGCCTGTTTTAGGCGTAGAAAATGGTCTCAACGTAAGACAGTTTGGATGCTGTCTTACATTTAGAATTGGCGCTGGATCCGCCGAAGTTATGTTGAGGCCTGCGCCTCTTGTATGTTGGCAAGTATGTCATGTGGTAATGTGCGAGGCTGTAAAGGGTATAAAGGTCAGGGCTGGATTAAGGTTGGTTGGGCCCCCATCCCAAATGTTCCCCTTATAGCGGCCACATATTTATAGGAGAGGTCTCTGAACATGCACCTGGTAACTCCATCAACAGCTATGGTAGTAATAGAGATAGAGCTCATGCACACGACCATTGGCTGTTTTGTGGACCATAAATTGCAGATCCGCAAAACAAGGATACTGGCCATGTGCATTCTGTATTTTGCGGAACGGAACGGATGCCCCCTAATAGAACAGTCCTATCCGTGTCCGTAATGCGGACAATAATAGGACATGTTCTATTTCTTTGCGGAACGGCCATGCCGACATACTCAAGCAGTGTGCACATGGGGTCATTTCTGTTTTTGTTTTTTTTGTTTGGGCCCCATTGAAGTGAATGGTCCCACATACAGGCCTCAAAAAACATCTGGAACGGACATAGAAACAAAATATGTACATGAGCCCATAGACATGAAGTTGACTCACTTAGGCTTCAAAAGTCGCACAAGCATGGTGGGATTCTTCAGACATTTACACATGCGACAGATTGACAGTATATGGATGATGTATAGTAATCTTAAAAATATTGTAACACCATAGTATGTCTAATAGACCTCATATACATCATAATATAAAGTACTGTCTAATAGCGGTCAGCTTGTCCCACAAATAACAGTGTAAATGATCGGCTGCCTCTCCAGTCAAATGTAGGACACTGGACGCCCGTTCTCAAAATCAGTAGGGTTTCCAGCCCACAATCAATAATTGTCATTCTCGGACAGCCCTTTAAAAACCAAATCTGCATGCAGTAAGCTCCCCCTAGTGGTGACTGAAAGCAGACAGATCTTTATCATCTGCATGCAGTAAGCTCCTATGCTCCCCCTTGTGGTGACTGAAAGCAGACAGATCTTTATCATCTGCATGCAGTAAGCTCCTTTGCTCCCCCTTGTGGTGACTGAAAGCAGACAGATCTTTATCATCTGCATGCAGTAAGCTCCTATGCTCCCCCTTGTGGTGACTGAAAGCAGACAGATCTTTATCATCTGCATGCAGTAAGCTCCTATGCTCCCCCTAGTGGTGACTGAAAGCAGACAGATCTTTATCATCTGCATGCAGTAAGCTCCTATGCTCCCCCTAGTGGTGACTGAAAGCAGACAGATCTTTATCATCTGCATGCAGTAAGCTCCTATGCTCCCCCTTGTGGTGACTGAAAGCAGACAGATCTTTATCATCTGCATGCAGTAAGCTCCTATGCTCCCCCTTGTGGTGACTGAAAGCAGACAGATCTTTATCATCTGCATGCAGTAAGCTCCTATGCTCCCCCTAGTGGTGACTGAAAGCAGACAGATCTTTATCATCTGCATGCAGTAAGCTCCTATGCTCCCCCTAGTGGTGACTGAAAGCAAACAGATCTTTATCATCTGCATGCAGTAAGCTCCTATGCTCCCCCTTGTGGTGACTGAAAGCAGACAGATCTTTATCATCTGCATGCAGTAAGCTCCTATGCTCCCCCTAGTGGTGACTGAAAGCAGACAGATCTTTATCATCTGACTTTATGGCTGTGTGAAAGTAAGCAGGAGATTTTTAGCACGGTATCTGAACGAATGAGTGCCAAACTACCGCAGGTGTCACCCAGAGCAAAGAGTCCATGGATCCAGCATCTCATTATTACAGCATCAAGTCTGTGGTGTTAAAACAGACATCTCCAATCCAAGCAGATGGCACATGAGCCTCTGGCGGAGGAGCTGTTTGCTTTATTCCTGCAGAGGATGTTTTAATGAAATTTGTCGAGTATGCTGGAACAATTCAGCATAAATATTGAAGTCATATATTTGTGGGGGAAAAAACTGAGGATCAGTCGTTTCTACAGCAATGACTACTCGTGGACTAGGAGGACTGGGAGGAGCCCTGGGTCCCTCCAGGCTGGGACTGGTAACATCACTGCATCTTGGTGTTGACATCACATACTTTAATGCAGTCAATGGTGCAGTTAATATTCTCCTCTGGCAGACAACAGGGCCAGGATGGACAAAGCAGTGATTGGCTGCAGCAGTCACATGCAATATACCTCTATGTCCCTGATACAGCCTTGTATACAAACAGCAGGAGGAGGACTGGGTCTGGAAAATGTTCTTAATTTTTTTATTTCAAGGCATTTAGGGGCAATGGGTGGATTTTCGGATAACTTAGACAACCCCTTTACGTGCCAGTGCCAAACAATACTAACTTACAATGTTCAAATAGCAACCTCATACATAAACTAATCTAATAAAAGCGCTGTACAATTATATTATGGTGGTCACAAGCCTCCTCAGATACCAGGTCAACTAGGGTGACTGAGGCGCCCCCTGTGCTACCATAGCGATCACACACTCCTAAGAATGTCCCTGGGTGAGTATATAGATTAGACATATATGAGACAGATATATATTTGGTATAGAAGCATAAAATAAAATGTAGTTCTATTTATGCCAGAATTAGGCTCAGTTCACATCAGAGGCTTTGTTCGGGGCTTTTGGCATAGAATCTGCCAGAAACATCAGACAAATAAGTTCTGCATGCATGTTAAAATGAAGGACTCCCCAACGGGAACTCCATTATTATCAACGGGGTAAAGTGGCACTGGATAAAAACTAAAAGTGGCCCCACGTTGTAGGTGGGACCGACTTGACACAAGTAGGCAAGGCCAACAAAAGTAGACAGGGTCAATACGGGTAGACTTTGTCAGGAATACCACGTTAAAGGGTTTCTGTCACCAGTTTTTTCGGTATGAATCAGGCTGACATTAGAGATGTGCTGATGTCACCTGATTCCAAATATATATCTGTTTTATTTACTGGTGCCCCCATTTTTATATAAAATTAACTTTTATTTTATGCTAATAAGGCCTCTAGGTGCAAGGGGCGTTACCCCTGTTCCTAGAGGCTCTGTTGATTGACAGGACCAGGCAGAGAAGAAACACTCCATTCACCATAGCTTGCAAGGACCTTCAATGATGTCATGACCATGTGATCAGTCACATGGTTAGGATCACACAAACAGCCTGTCTCCTCCTAAACCATGTGACTGATCACATGGTCATGACATCATTGAAGGTCCTTGCAAGCTATGGTGAATGGAGTGTTTCTTCTCTGCCTGGGCCTGTCAATCAACAGAGCCTCTAGGAGCAGGGGTAATGCCCCTTGCACCTAGAGGCCTTATTAGAATAAAATGAAAGTTCATTTTATATAAAAATGGGGGCACCAGTAAATAAAACACATATATATTTGGAATCAGGTGACATTAGCACATCTCTAATGTCAGCCTGATTCATACCGAAAAAACTGGTGACAGAAACCCTTTAAATACCATCCCAGCAGAACTAAATACCACCGTGAAGCATAAAACACCATCCCAGAATCTACCCCTCTAGAGTTGCCATCAATAGCTCTTCCCTCCTCCTCCAATTGTCTCTAAGGAGATGCCAGTCCTACCTTCAGCTGGCTGCCTGGACTTCCCATAGTAATGACCCCTATAGAACCCCCAGTAGTATTTTGCCCAAAAGGCCAAGGAAAGAAGAAAAAAATGCCATTCTAAGACGCCAACTCCATTGCAGGTCACATACTGGCCTATGGCTTATCGGGTGAACAATAGGGCAGGAGGCCATCAGATCTATATGTGTCTGCCAGCAGCAGTGAGGAGGGCTTGGGCAGCCACAGTGTATGGTTTATGGTCAATCAGACCCTGGTTCTGTCTGGCGTGATTAGGTTCAGTTATGTGCCATTCCATAATTTCTGCTGTTCTGCTCCTATAATGAAACAGGACCATGAAAATGGTTAGTGCTAATGTGAGAGCCGTCTAACTTTACGGAATAACTGCTCAGCGTTTCAGGACTGGCGGCATCCTCTTAATTGCCGATCAACTTGAATTTTTAAAATGAATGCAGAGTTTTGTTTCTCCAGCAGAACAGGTTGTTCATTTCTCTGGCATTGTATTCCCTTTGTTCTCTGGAAGCCGCTTTTCCTCGAGGTCAAGATGACAAATCGCATATATACAAGGGAACATTTTATGTTTGTGCAATCTAAAACAACATAAAAATGCAGCTGGCGCTCTGCCAGGGAGGAACGCGGTTTTATGTGCAACTATTCCAGAGGCGAACAAACAACGACAGCTGGGGGTGAACCTGTCAGCGGCGGAATAGGGAAAATGGTCAGACTGAGTAAGGAAGTCAGGATGACTAGCAGCACCCCACTACTGCTGGGCTACACCCACAAATGAGGCTGCTATATAGAAAGTAAATCATGGTACAGATTAGGGTTGTCACTATACCAAAATTTTGATTTGATTTTGATACCATAAAAAAGTATTGCGATATTCGATACCATGCGGAAATAATAAAACAACAAAAAAGCCATGTTCCGCATTGCGCATTTTATGGAACGTCCGGCCCATAATAGAACAGTACCATCCTATTTTTTTTTTTTTTTGGGGGGGGGGGGGTGGGTGGGCAGACAAGGTGACTAAAAAATGGCGAATTGCATGGTTTTTATTTTTTTTTCTGTTATAGGAGATATTTTTTAATAGTTTGTCCTTTTTCAGGCGTGGCGATAAGTAATATGTTTTGTTTATTGTTTAGATATTTTATATGTAAAATTGGGAAAGGGGGTAATTTAAAATTTTTATATTTTGTTTTGTTTTAAGATTTATTTTTTTAACTTTTTATTGGATAACTATTAGCCACCTTAAGGGGCTAGAACCTGGGATCTTTTACTCCCTTGTCCTATTCACCCTAATAGAGCTGCATTAGGTGGAATAAGATTTTAAAAAGTGCTTTGTGCAGAGGGCAGCAGGGAGCTTACCATGGCAGCCATGGAAGTCTTCAGCAGCGTCTAGGCTGCCATAGTAACTGATCGGAGCCCCGCGATTTCACTGCTGGGGCTCTGATCGGAAGCTGCCCCTGCACCACCAATGAATAGGAGGAATGAGGAGGGGAGGGAACCCTGTGGTCACTACGCCATCCAATGATTTCATTACTGGGGTTGGGGGGGGGGGTGCACTGCACCACCAATGAAGATAATTTACCACTAAATACAAATATAGGCTATGTGATACCGCCGGCACCCAGCCTCAATAATAGGGCATACGATCTGCCAAACCGTGGCAATTAATCCCTCATGGGGTTAATTGCCACAGTAGCGCAACCTAGTACCGGTAAATAGCAAATCCCAGTATCGAATCGATCCAAGTCTAAAAGTATTGATTGGGTATCGATAGTTCGATATTCGTGGCAACCCTAGATCTAACAGGGTACCCTAGCAAAACTTAGTATGAGCCCTACATGCAGTACATGTGCGTTTCTTCCCTCAGGATAGGTCATCAGTATCTAATTGGTGGGGGTTAGACTCCCGGGACCCTGCCGATCAGCTGTTTGACAAGGTACCGGCACTCCTGTGAGCACCGCTACCTTCTCGCAGCTTACCAAGTCTAGCGCCGTACAGCTTGGTATCGTGCTCAGCCCCATTCACTTGAATGGGGCTGAGCTGCTCCTAGGCCTCGCGACCGATGAACGTGACATCACTGGCCTAGGAAAAGCTAAGAGAAGGCAGCAGCGCTCACGGGAGCGCCGGTGCCTTCTCAAACAGCTGATTGGTGGAGGTCCCGGGTGTCATATCCCCACCAATCAGATACTGATGACCTATCCTGAGGATAGGTCATCAGTAGTAAAATCCCGGAAAACCCCTTTAAGCCATGTTCTAATCAGTTTGATAAGAACTGAGCTACAACGATTGTTTATGAGGTCAGGAGATCAGTGATAAGAGCTACACGTGAGTCCTGAGATGACAGGATTTAAAGAAAGTTTGCAGATCGACTGGTTTTTAACCCCTGTATCTCACAAACGGCTGAACATTTCTAAAAGACCAATTGAAAAAATATATTTTTAGCCCAAAATGAGTAAAATGCAAATCATAAAAAACTGCTCAAAAGGTGCCCATAGCCTTTAACTAGCAAATCAGACCCACAGATTTTTCAGTCCACCAATATGTTTGGAAGCGCTCTGGTGGATACATTGAGTATTATACCTTTTGTCAGTTCTTTATTGTCACTGAGGCCTCCACACAATGATATAGCAATGGATGGCAGATCCCGTAAACCATCAGAGATACTCTCTACTCCACTGTCGACTCCAGAGCTTCCTACCGACTGTGGTGACTGGTTAGCAGAACGAGCCCCATTTTCTCCTGTGCTCTTCGAAGCTGTGGCTGCATCTCCACTAGAAACAAACATTATACAAGTTATGACGGCAGAAGAGCAGACCTCAACTTCTAATATATACTGCATATATACCTGTGGAGAACTGCTACAAAGAAGGCTGAAGGATGTTAAACATACAGGCATGGTTACTTAAAGAGGACCTTTCACCTCTCCTGACATGCCTGTTTTAATAGCTTCATACATTCCCCATGTAATAACAATTCTGGAGCATCTATTCTTAAGTCTGTATGTTGTGCCATTCCTTTATTATTTCTACTAGAAGTTATGAATGAATTGCTAGCAGTCTGCAGTAATGGTACAGAGGGGAGGTAACCAGTTGGGGGTGTACCTGCACAGTCTCACTCTATCCAATCACTGCTGCCATTTTCAGTTTGTGTAGGTACACACCCCTAACTGGTTACCTCCCTTCTGTACCCTTACTGCAGACTGCTAGCAATTATTCATAACTTCTAGTAGAAATAATAAAGGAATGGCACAACATAGAGCCATAAGAATAGATGTTCTAGAATTGTTATTACATGGGGAATGTATGAAGCTATTAAAACAGGAATGTCAGGAGCGGTGAAAGGTCCTCTTTAAAAGGAGCACCCAAGGGTGCCCAGAGCCCAACAGTCAATGACAACACTCCTACAAGGGGTAGTATGTCTGCTTCCAGAAACGGTACCTCATTTATCTATGGGTCCATATTCATGTGAATAGGGCCAATCAAAACTTGATGGCTTTTATTAAGTTTCATTAAGTATCTGAAGTGAGTCCTTGAGGAGCCGAGGCAGAGGATGGGAGTGGTGGTGGCCCTGATCAAGTTTTGTTTCATGATGTACTCCCTCACGTCGTTGCTCCCTGGGGAACAGTGCAGCTGTCTGACTTCTCAAGGATTTACTTGAGCACTTGATTTTCGTTGTTCTCTCTGGAGAATATTTGGCAGGAGCTCTGGAGTGTGCTTCCTCTCCACTCTGTCTCAGGACAGGAGCTCCCCCTCCTGGTAAGAAGCAAGACCAGCCCACTCCGACCATGAGGGGAGGAACAGGGTGGTTAGCCTTCTTCCTTGCCAACCATTACCTTACTGGTAGATACGGCCAAAACATGAACCACAGAATATAAAATACATAACAATACAAAACTATATACAGTAAATCTAGATATCCCCAGGTCTGGAGTACTGAATTTCTATGGTCGTCTATCAGCCACAAATCTTTCACAAGTATGTTACAAACTGACAAAGTGGGAGAGTTTTTCTTGGGTGGTCTTAGGGAAACGAATATGGCTGATGATATAGAGGTCAGCCAGCTACTCCTTGTGCTAGCAGGTGAAGGCAAGACTAGAAATCTGGAGAACAGATAAATGTATAGTCTTGTACACGCAGCTGAACAGGAGGACAGAGATTCAGTTGACACGTCACTGTAGGAGGCCACAGCCAGAGTCAGGGGGTCAGAATTGGTGGGGCGACAAAGGGGTAAGTATCTTCCATGGGCCACCGTTCTAGTGATCGGCAAAGGCTCCCGGGCTCAGACCCTTGACGATCAGACACATCCTCTATTCCACAAATGGGGTTAAAGGGTTTCTGTCATCAGATTTAACCCTTTTAAACCTGCTGACATTAGCGATGTGCTAATGTCAGCAGACCCTAACTGTGGTATTATGTTTTTTGGGGTCCCCCTTACTGTGATAATCTTACTTTTGTTATATGTAAATGAGCCTCTAGGAGCAGGGGGGTGTTGCCCCTGCTCCTAGAAGCTCCGTTTTCCTACCTCCTTCCACGCCCCGAGGTCCTTGATTGACAGGGCCAGGCAGCATGCGTGTCCTGCACTGCGCATGCGCAAGATTTCCCCGGCACACAGGGCTGGCCGGAGAAGACGAGCGCTGGCCCTGTCAATCAAGGACCTCGGGGCGCGGAAGGAGGTAGGAAAACGGAGCCTCTAGGAGCAGGGGGTGATTTACTAATCAAAATGCGGCGGAATTCTAGTGCAAATTTTGCAAAATCAAAAAAGCTGCCGAACGTGCTTTTTAATACCTTTATTATAGGTTTCAGACAGTGTTTTTGGCTTGTGTGCAAGGGGGCATCATGTCTTAGCGGGAAAGGAGTGTGATCTGCCATAGCTTAACATGGGGCAAAAATGTTCAAAAATTCACACAAACTTCTAGACTGGGTTTACACTGTCTAAAAATTTGTAGTTCTGCCCCATTGTTTCTATGGGCAGGATTGCAATAACTCTTCCATAGGAGTCAGTTTTAAAATTTGCGTACAAACACCGCACTCTCCCAATCACATGATCAATGTCTACATGACGCTACACCTCAATCACATGTGTGACTCTACGTGTAGTCCGACCCTAAGAGGGAACAAACTGAACAGCTGTTTTTTCCATCACATCTGGCAGTATCCCTCACCTTTCCACCCCGTGTGTACCCACTGCTAGGGTGCATTCACATGACCATATGTATGATGCTATCCATTAAATGAGGGACCTCAAAATACGGATGACATCCATGTTGCATCTGTTTTTGGAGGACCCATTGACTTTAATGGGTCCGGGATCTGCATTTGCGACATGTTCTATCTTTTCCAGAACGGTCACATGGATGTGGACAGCACACAGATGACAGAGAAACTCTTTAGTATTAACTGGATTTGATGCTCAAATGTTCTCTTGGCTACAAGACAGGACAGTACAGATAACAAAAATGGTAACACTATAAAAGTGATATCTACCAACCTTTTTGGAAAATATAAGGCAGCAATTTCAGGATCCATGCAGTTGATATCATCTAAATAGACACCATCTGTCCCAAGATGTCTGCTTCTCTTATCTGCAAGTACAAGGAGGGAGAAGAAAGATCAACACTTCTGCTGTCTAGTATTGTGCTCGCTTGATGTTACAGGTTCATATTGTGGCCCCAATTCTATAGATCCTGAAAAATCTAAGAAATATATATGTCACCACTATATGACCATATACGGCGCTTACATGGCTCTGTAGCACACCTACACATGAATGTAATGGTACCTTTGTTATTTTCTTTAGACTTATACAAATGAGCACTCGCAAGTGCCCAGGGGCGGTGTTCAGTGTGTAGGAGCCCAGGCTGCCTTCTTTCATGGTTACTCCTCCCCAGCCTCTGCTTTTGCCCGCCCTCCTATTCCCTTGTGTCATACAATGGACGTCCACCGGACATTTAGGAGGGGGACGCATGGCAATACAAGTATTGCCATTTGTCCTTTAGTAAAAGGTCACTGGGCTGTGGTGAAGTTTGCCCAGTGACAAGGGTTAGTCTGTTTATGGCGGGAATAATTTTTCCCGCTCTTTTATGATCACTGGGCAGAGGTTTTATTCTGCCCAGTGATGATTCTTTAATTGGCTAAATTGTTTGACCTATAGTGTCACTTGGTCGAGGGTGTTTTTACCTGGGCCTTAGTGACAGTTTTTCTATTGGGCGAGAGGGCTGGGCTCTCATCTTAAATATCCGTGCTCCACGGGTCAGTTTTGCTCGTTGACCGGAGCTGCCCGTGGAGCCGGATCTCTTCACGCCCCTCCCTCCCTATTTGTGGTGATTATTTGAGCTAATAAGGGTATTCAGTGGATAGTCATCCCGCTATGGGATGGACTTTTCTGTCAATTCTGAGTATTTTTGGACTCTTGGTTATGGTGAAGATTTTTAAAGGAAGTTGAGTTATTTACTGAGTGGTTTTATGAATTAATAATTAAATAAATGATCTATTATACCTCCACTCTCGGGTCTTTGTATTTTATTAGTTATTTATTTATTAACGTATGTTTTTATGTGTATGTCAATATACTTTTTATTGCCATGAGAGCAGGCAGATGCTGGGCAGGAGTAACCATGAAAGAAGGCCGAGCAGCCTGGGCTCCTACCCACTGAACACCGCCCCTGGGCACTTGCGAGTGCTCATTTGCATATGCAAGTCTAAAGAAAATAACAAAGGTACCATTACATTCATGTGTAGGTGTGCTACAGAGCCATGTAAGCGCTGTATATGGTCATATAGTGGTCACAGACTCCCTTTAATATTAGCGAAGTATCTAAAGGAATTGGGGCGTCTGGACTTCTCCCTTTCCCTTCTGACCATTTTCATTTCATCTTTATAGTTTCTGTAGTATGCCCTCCAGGGTTATAAATGATTGAGGAAACCAATACTATACTATACCATGGGACAGATGTGGCAAAATTGAATTTTTTTTTCCAATTCCACCTCATTATATGGTGCTGTTGGAAAGTTCAACTTGTCAGAACAAAAAAACAGACCAGAACAAAAAAAGTTATGGATCCGGGAATAAAAAACAAAAATGGAAAATGGAAATTGGGGAGGGGTTAAGGGTGGTTGATAACGTTTGACGGCCCCTTCAGTATAATATTAGGGCACACACAGGGGCGTAGCTATAGGGGGTGCAGAGGTAGCAGTCGCTACCGGGCCCAGGAGCCTGAGGGGGCCCAAAGACCCATGTGCCGCATAAGAAGACATACAGAGCACTAAGGGAAGGGGGGCCCAAGCTGAACTGTTGCACCAGGGCCCATGAGCCTTTAGCTACGCCCCTGGGCACACAGTCTACTAGAGGTGGGTTCACAGCTCTGGATGCTGAAGTTCTGAGGACCTGGGAAATCCCTGCCGGTTTCAGCACCATGTCATACATTTCCCTTACGCCCCAGTCCTTCAAAGACATTAATAATTATTCTGCAAGCAAATCTGTGGGGAAATACCAGCACCCATCTTCTCCTCTCTGGTGCTCTGGAGTGGAAGTTCTGTGGGAGCATAGTAATACTGTACGACACCCAGAGAGTAGCATGCACGATTCCTATTCTAATTAATAGGATCTGGGCATCTCTCCACCCCCACTGACCGATCAGGTGGAAGAATATGCCTGCTCATTATGGAAATGAATGGAGAATTATAATGGTAAGCAGTCTCCTTAAAGGGGTTGTCTCACTTCAGCAAGTGACATTTATCATGTAGAGAAAGTTAATACAAGGCACTTACTAATGTATTGTGATTGTCCATATTGCTTCCTTTGCTGGCTGGATTCATTTTTCCATCACATTATACACTGCCCGTTTCCATGGTTACGACCACCCTGCAATCTAGCCGCAGTGGTTGTGCTTGAGCACTATAGGAGAAGGTGCTGGCCTCTCTGGTGGTCGGGGCCGCGGGAGCTCACATAGTGTGCTAGCATGACCACTGCTGCAGGGTGGTCTGTAACCATGGAAACGAGCAGTGTATAATGTGATGGAAAAATGAAACCAGCGAGCAAAGGAAGCAATATGGACAATCACAATACATTAGTAAGTGGCTTGTATTAACTTTCTCTACATGATACATGCCACTTTCTGAAGTGAGACAACTCCTTTAAGGCAGGAGATATTTTGGGATTTCTCCACTATTTCTGTAACATTTGCTTTCCCAAACCTGGATTTGAGGAAAGCTTGTCCCAATATTTACTGCAGGACCAGAAAACCTCTAGACTTTGCATAATGCTTTCCGTCTTTCAAAGCGGAGCAGCTGGTATCCCCCCAGAGTGCCGGAGACTGAAGTGTGCAGACGGAGCTTGAAGCAACCACGAACGCGTGCAGCTGACATGGTCTGGACGCAAAGCGCGGTGCTGAGCGATGCGGGGAGCCGGGGGAGGATCCAGCCTCTGGCATTAGCCATGCATGAGCACATCCCCTCATCTGGCGCTCGCTGAGTGTTTACTTCTCCTGTCATTTGCATTGCTGCCTCTGGAATACAATGGTTGGTTGGAGATGGTTTCGGGAGCTGACATTTGCGTAGCTCTCGGAGGCTGTGGGTTTCCTGAGACCAGACATTCAGCAATAAACAGAAACATCTCACGGCGTGCTCTTCTGTCATGTCCATTAGGACACAGCTAGGAGCAGTCCCTGCACCTCTCATCTGTGGCTCTTGCTGCTGGTCTGTCTCCCCATACTTTACACTGCAGTTCAGCTCTTTAAGAATGGTTCAGATTAGAGGGCAGTGCGGCTTGGAACAAGTTGGAGTTCCAAATGATATCTCCAGCACTGCTATGTCTACATAAAGCAGGGGGGGGGGGGAATACAAGTAACTCTAGCACGTTTCAGGGTACACTAACCCTTTCTCGAAAGATGCTTTTAGAAAGGGCTAGTGTAGCTAAAAACGTGCTAGACTTAGGGCTCATGCATACAAACGTATTTTCTTTCCGTGTCTGTTCCGTTTTTTGGAGGGACTATATGCGGAACCATTCATTTCAATGGGTGTGCCAAAAAACGGAAGTTACTCCATGTGCATTCTGTTTCCGTATTTCCGTTACGCAAACAAATAGAACATGTCCTATTATTGTCTGCATTACGGACAAGGATAGGACTGTTCTATTAGGGGCCAGCTGTTCCATTCTGCAAAATACGGAATGCACACAGACGTCATCCGTACTTTTTTGCGGATACGTATTTTTTTTGCGGTCGTGTGCATGAGCCCTTACTTGTATTTTCCGCTCACTATCATAAAGCTCCAGTCTTATGGAGATATCGCAGTGCTGGACGAATCACTTGAACTTTACATGGAGGGGGAAAGTCATGTATTGACGTAGCAGGAACGGGTTTGTCATTTGGCACTCAGCACTGCGATATCACTACAGGTTATCTGACAATTTCCATAGGAATGCAGATACACTTACATCATGACACATAAATGCATCCCCAAACCATCAACAGGTTTATCTCTGCTACATCTGAAGAGATGTGGCAGTGCCATGTTTGTTATATGACTGAACTCATTGTGGTCTCGTGGCAGACTTCACCACAGCAGCACAATGGGTAATCTGTAGTTTTACATGAATATGCATTACCTCAACTGGGAGAGATATCAGAAAGCACCAGAGTTAAAGGGGTTGTCTCACGTCAGCAAATGGCATGTATAATGTAGAGAAAGTTAATACAAGCCATTTACTAATGTATTGTTATTGTCCATATTGCCTCCTTTGCTGGCTGGATTCATTTTTCCATCACATTATACACTGCTTGTTTCTATGGTTACGACCACCCTGCAATCTATCAGCGGTGGTCATGCTTGCACACTATAGGAAAAAGCACTGGCTTATGTGAGTTCCTGAGATCCCGGCCACCAAAGAGACCGCCACTTTTTCCTATAGTGTGCAAGCACGACCACCACTATTGGATTACAGGGTGGTCGTAACCAAGGAAACAAGAAGTCTACAATGTGATGGAAAAATGAATCCAGCCAGCAAAGGAAACAAAATGGACAATCACAATACATTAGTAAGTGCCTTGTATTAACTTTCTCTACATAATACACGCCACTTGCTGAAGTGAGACAACCCCTTTAAAGGGGTTTAAGGGGTTCTCCGGGTTCGAAAACGCATTTTCACCTAGAATTATTTCTGAGGTCATCCTCTGTTCAGGATCCTCCAGTGATAGGGGAGTGTCTATGTAACTAGCTGGTGGGAGGAGCTATAAGCTGGGTGGGAGGAGCTATAAACTAGCTGGGTGGGAGGAGCTATAAGCTAGCCGGGTGCTGTTAGGGGCAGTGATAGCGGAGTGTCTATGTAACTAGCTGGGTGGGAGGAGCTATAAACTAGCTGGGTGGGAGGAGCTATAAACTAGCTGGGTGGGAGGAGCTATAAACTAGCTGGGTAGGAGGAGCTATAAACTAGCTGGGTAGGAGGAGCTATAAACTAGCTGGGTAGGAGGAGCTATAAACTAGCTGGGGGTTCTTATGGGCAGGGATAGGGGAGTGTCCATGTAACTAGCTGGGTGGGAGGAGCTATAAACTAGCTGGGTGTTGTTAGGGGCAGGGATAGGGGAGTGTCTATGTAACTAGCTGGTTGGGAGGAGCTATAAACTAGCTGGGTGTTAGGGGTAGTGATAGAGGAGTGTCTATGTAACTAGCTGGGTGGGAGGAGCTATAAACTAGCTGGGCGTGGTTAGGGGCAGTGATAGGGGAGTGTCTATGTAACTAGCTGGTGGGAGGAGCTATAAACTAGGATCCGTGGAGAGCGGCTACAAAGAGTGTTCCTCTCTCTGGAGGACCGGTCCTGTCCTGCATAACACAAACAGACCATTGATTTGAATGGACACGGTGTAATGCTTAGCTTTTCCAGTGGTGGCGTTGCAGCAAAACTAAGCATTTATTGCAAGGCACAAGATAGCTGGTCACCAGGTGTCCCGGAAGGAGGACAGTTTGTGATTGGATCATTGTCAAGGGACTGTCTAAAGCGGAGAAACCCTTTAAATAACACTCAACTCTGCTCATGAAGGCCTCTAAGCCATGCCTTCTATATACTTTTTGCGACCCCGAGTGCACGTACCTTTCTTCTTGGAAGGGGAGTCAGTCTTACTCGGTGGTGGAGGCATCATAGGTGATAATGTAGGGGACACCTCTTCATAAATATGAAGAGCAGGGGCTGCGGCTCCCAAGGATTCGATATCAGGCTCACTTGTCTTTGGGGTGCTACTTTCAACATCTTCTACAGTCAGTGACGTCGGCTGTTCCCCTATCATTTCCGACGGGGCGATCTTCTCTTCCTCATTTATGTTCAGGATGATCCTGAAGTGAGTGCTTTCTGAAGGACTAATGTTCACAACATTTTGTTCTTTCACTTTATGGGGAGAAGACTAAGGCAGAAAAGAGACATGACATCATCGGTAAGAATAAGCACATATATACCGCCATATACAGTAAAACAGGACTTGTCACAATCCCCATCATGTCTGTTTTAGTAAACACTTGTATCCTGGAGCTTCTTTTCTTAGAAGTCTACATTGTGCAGTTCCTCTGTTATTCCTCCTATAAAAGTGTACAGATAAATTGCCAGCTGGGAGTTACCAGTTGCGGGTTTGTCCCCACGTGCTGACACTGTCCAATCAGGGCTGAGAGTGTAGACTGTGTATAGACACCCCCCTTCACCAAGAAGAATGGTAACTCCCAGTTTCACCGATTTCCAGGAGCGATTACAGAGGAATGGCGCAAGACAGAATTTTAAGAAAAGATGATCCAGAACTGTTATTTCATTGGCAATATAATCATTTACTAAAAAAAAAAAAAAAAAAAAGACGTGTCAGGAGAGGGGACAGGAGACTTCTTTAAAGGAACAGTCCAGGCAAAGCGGGCACCTGAAGGGGGGCGGAGCATGACACAGGGATACTCCCTCTGAACACTTGAGTCCTGTACTGGACATAACACATTGTATATGCTCTAGATGGAGTCTCCCTTTAACCCAGGGTCTGATAGTTCAGAAATTCTGCTGGTCTGGCACCTACTTCCAGCAGTGAACTGCAAGATAATATGGATTCTCATGAGGTCAGAAGCAAGAGTTTGATATTTTCTGTATTTTTTTTAATCTGCTTTTCAGTAAATGTCCAGTAATCCAGGAAGTCTCATCATCTGGCACACGTTGGGTAGTTTGGTTGCCATATTAAGGGACTTTTAACATAAAATCACCCCTTGTTCGGTTTTATATTTGCACAGGTGCGGTATACCAATACAGTGCCCGCTACGGTCCCATATTTTACAGGTGGATCCCCCTTCCCACCTGGCGGCTCAGAAAATCCCTTTAGAATAAGTGACTGCAGCAATTTATTTACTGCAACAATAAAGGATCAGGCTTGTTAGTTCAAGTTACGGAGTGTCTCAATCAGGCCCTGGGGTTTGTCGCCCCCTGGTGGTGCTTACAAGAAACACGATGCTATGCTGTGTGTACACAACATGGATTTACCTTGGTAGCCTGAGGTAGTTCTCCCCAGGCCCAGTGCATAGGAAGCTCACTTGGGGCCAGAGGCTTGCTGACCAATTCAGAGTCACTTTTAGGAGTTGCAGGACGGGAACTTGGAGGACTGAGGAAAAAACAGAAAGGGAAAAAATATAAAATAAAATACTGCAGCAGATTGAGACCATGTGTGCGAGATTTGAGGCTGCCATATAACTACTCTGTATTCAATGTGGCTCAAGTCTCTCTATGATGGCTGGATCAATATGTAGATTTGAGATATATATATAGATATAGAGATACATAGATAGATACATAGATAGATACATAGATAGATAGATAGATAGATATGAGATAGATAAATAGGAGATAGATATAGAGATAGATAGATAGATAGATAGATAGATAGATAGATAGATAGATCGATAGATAGAGATAGATAGATAGATAGATAGATAGATAGATAGATAGATAGATAGATATGACAGTCTGAGTGTAATTATTGTGTGAAGTGCAGTTTCCCTCCAGAGCAGCGCCTCCATTAATCCCGGCCTCGGTGACTGGATGGGCCGCGGCAGGCGATATATCTATTGGGTATGTGATATTTATCTCTATAGAAGTGTAGAGTAAATCTCCATGTGAGCCGCTCACAGAGGTTTTATGGATGTAGTGACCCTCAATAATCCAATCCCAGGCTGATTTATCTCCCGGTATGTGCTCAGAATTCTCCATGAATCAAGTTTCGCGCACAATGGAGTTGGAGAAGGAAGCAACGTTATTTTTCCAGGAGGAGGACAGATCCTCATTCATTAATGGGTTTTAGACGCTCTGTGCAATAAGTGTTTTTATGCCAGTATCCCATCCGCAGACAGCTGTTTCAGGGGGATTATCCCTCATCAGTGCAGAGCAGAGAGAACTGTCTTAATTGCATGAAAGGGGATACTATTGCTCCTTATGGAGAGCGCCTAGTAGGTGTAAGGAGTCTTGTAGACCATGCCATGCTCTTCTGGCAAAAAAGCATGCAAGTGTTGAAGCAAGTGGCAGCACAGCACAGAGGAAACCCATTCACAACCAGGTATAGAAACAACTTCCGTCTGGTCTGTGCACGCTATAGCATTACATACATGTGATGACTAAGAGCCCATTACAAGCAGACAGGGCTCGAAACGCGTAAGAAATGTCATCTCTTTGTCAACGCACACTATCATGTATTTAATGCATCTATGAAGAAAACTGGATTTTTTTACTTTTTTCCAGGGCTGGGACTGGATTTCATTCTTAGGGCAGGTTCTCATTGGCATTATTGAATTCCGTTATAGGTTTCGGAATATAACGGAATTCTAGGACGGAATGCAAAACGGAAACCCTTAGAAGCATTCCATTTTGCTCTGTCCTAATACACGTCTATGGGAACACATAACGGTCTGTTATACATGACAAAAAAAAAAAAATATATATAATATATATATATATATATATATATATATATATATATATATATATATATATATATATAGTCCTGTTGTGTTATAACGGATCCTATAACGGAATTCAATAACGCCAATGTGAACCCGCCCTTATATTTTTACTCAGGAACTGGCGGGGTTTTTTCTCCCCCCTAAGCAATGGACCTTCTATTTCTTCTGATGCGTTGGGCGCAAATATTTATATGGCGGAGAGCTGACTGTCTCCATCTATAATATCACTGTGTGTACAGGACAGACATATACAGCTGCATACATCTGCGTGGACTTGTACTGTAAAAAATGGCTACTGACTTGTGAATGCAGCTCTGGATGTTAATGGGGTTTTCCAGGATTCTGATACTGATAAGCTATCCTCGGGATAGGTCATCGATATCAGATTGGTAGGGGTCTGCTACACGGGGCTCCTGACGATCAGCTGTTTGAAGGGGCTGCTGTGCTCCAGTGAGAACCGCAGCCCCTTGCTAGCCTAAGTGACATCACATTTATTGGTCACGTGACCTAGGAGTGAATGGGGCTGAGCTGCAATACCAAGCACCACCACTAGACAATGTACGGCGCTGTGCCTGGTGAGCTGTGAGGAGGTCACCGTGCTCAGGCGTCCTCAAACAGCTGACAGCTGGCAGGGGTGATGGGTGTCACACCCCCGCTTACCTAATACTGATGATCTATCCTGAAAATACATCATCCTATAAAGAAAATGGAGTAAAGTAAAAAAAAAATAAAAAAATGAATGGAGTCATAATCACGATATGACATGTCTTACATACATACCTTTGTCCCAGGGTCCACTCTCCATCAGAGTGTGGGTAAGTGTCAGCTTTAGAGAAGACTCCACTCTGTGGCTGGACTCTATCACTCAAGCTGGTCTGGACTGAAGACCTGTAAAAGATTATAGGAGACATAATGATTGATTATTAACAGTCAATGAATGGTACAAGCGGATAAAAGAAACTTTGTAATATATCTTATCAGAGAAAGAGGTTTCCTTCCCCTCTTATCAGGCTCCTCTCCTGCTCCCCTCCTTTTTGCTAACTCTCAATTCACTGCTCAAATGCATCTTCAGTGAAGACGGGCTGCCTGCTCAATGAAGGATCAGATTACAGAGAAATCTATGGAGATGGGAGGGGCTGCTGTAGACAGGCAGAGAAAGAGAGACTGACTAAGAAACTACTGCTGACTTGGAAGCGAATACAAGTTAATACAAGGCACTTACTAATGTATTGTGATTGTCCATATTGCTTCCTTTGCTGGCTGGATTCATTTTTCTATCACATTATACACTGCTCGTTTCCATGGTTACGACCACCCTGCAATCCAGCAGTGGTGATTGTGCTTGCATGCTATAAATAAAAGCACTAGTGTATGTGAGCTCCCGCGGTCCCGGCCACCAGAGAGGCTGGCGCTTTTTCCTATAGTCTGCAAGCATGACCATCACCATAATGTGATGGAACAATGAATCCAGCCAGCAAAGGAAGCAATATGGATAATAACAATACATTAGTAAGTGGCTTGTAGTAACTTTCTCTACATAAGAAATGCAATTTGCTGAAGTGAGACAACCCCTTTAAGTGGCCCCTGCATAATGCTTAATTTTGCCTGTAGTGGCACTGCCAGATTTCTGCAAAGATTATAGCTGATTGTGGAGGTTCCAGCAGAGGACACTACGTTATGCTTATTGTCAAGAGAAACCTCTAATGATTAGACATTGCTTAAAGTATTGAACCTCAAGAAGTGGCACATGTCACTCCTGGGTCACATGCCACTTGGGACTCGTCACCGCTGAGGCCAGTCACTGGCTGCAGCAGCAAACGTGACCCAGTCTATGCAGCTAATTTACATGCAGGGACTGGAAGTCCGGTGAAGCATCAGGGAGCTAGTTAGTACAGTTCTCTTCACAGGTCCTGCTAGGCAGGGGACATTTTACCAAAGTCCTAGACAACCCCTTCAAGATCAGGATCAGGTAGAAAAATACGATAGTAATATAACATTTATAAATTATCCACAACCACATGTGCATTACCACCATTTCTCCACTAGATGTCGCTAAAGACTATTACACATTTCCCACCACTTAACAATATAGTGGATTCTGTATCTGAATGACATCACCTTTCTATTATTTCCTAACACCTTCTCAATATTTCTCTTGGGTCAGTCAAAGGCGGACTGCGACACACCTCAGGTCACGGAATCCAGCATACTGTTGATACGACTGCATTTATAATGCAGTGCTGCAACATATTTGAATATTGAAATAAACCTCTCTCATGCTTTTCACCAAGAGGTTTATGTAGGCTGTTTGTGGGCCGCAATACGGGCACAGCCGGACTTCAGCCGTGTGCATGAACATTGCAAAATCTTTTAAGCTTAGGTTTCTTTTGACTTATTTCAAGTTACTGGGCATTTTTCTTCTCTGTTCACAGCCAAAGCTAGAATCGAGAATTTACAAGTGACCAGTGCACTGTTTTACGGCACATGAAAAGCTTCACACTGCAGCCTGTTTCCATGGGCTGCCAGCAAATAGCTTTAGATGTGACTTAAAGGGAACCCGTCATTACCTTTATGCTGCCCATACTAATGGCAGAATGAAGTAGAGACAGGCGAGTTGATTTCAGCGGTCTGTCATTTATAAGTTAAAAGTAAGTGGTTACCGAGAAAAAACATCACAAACATTGCAGACTGGGCCTGGAAAAGAGTCACGGCCACCTGAGAAGAGTCCTGGTTATTCATCAAATCCTGCTCTCCCTGCCCACCTGCTGATGACTGACAGTCTTCTACCTAGTTTTCTCCCTTTCTCTCTAGGAGATAACTGCCAATCATCAGCAGATAGGCGGAGAGCAGCAGATTATGAATAACCATGACTCTTCTCAGGTAGATTTGACTCTTTTCAAGCCCTGTGCTGCAAAGATTAAGATGCTGGTTCTTGGCAACCACTTACTTTTAGCTCATGAGTGACACACCGCTGACATCAGCATTTCTGTCACTATTTTATGCTGCCCTCAGTGAGGTCAACATAAAGTTGCTGACAGGTTCCCTTTGAGAGTCTGATCTGATGCAACTCAAAATTAGCTGGACATATGTAGAGCAGCGTATGAAATCAGTTAAAAGTGAAGCAATGCTTTAATTGTACTCTGGAAAGTGGTCCCTTTGAAAGGAATTGGGGATTTGGTCAGTTATAAATAAAGTTTTTTTTGTTTGTTTAACGCCTTCTTACATACTAATAACAAAGATTCTAATAAATAAACAGACTAAAAATGATGATAAAAAAAACAAGCTCAGAATCAAACCTGGCTGTTTCGAGAGGCTCGGCCTCCTCCTCAGAGCTCATCTCTATGGTAAACATATCTTCATCCTCCGTCGTGTCCCCTTTGTCGTCTCTCTTTAAGTTATCGAGCTTTGACTTCCTCCTCCGTTTCCGCCTCTTCTTCACAGAGCTACTAGTGCCGCCCTCTGTGCCACCCTGGGCCAGGTGAATGTTGCCAAGGACCTGGGTCGAGGCGGACGGATCCATATTTCTTGTCCATTCCACTGAATTCCTCTTCAATTGCGCCTCCATGAGAGAAGCTCCATCCAGCAAGATGGGAGACGTCGCCAGGTGGGACGGGACGTATTCCTGGGGAGGACATCTCAATAATTAGGTAATAGTCCTAAATACAACACCAAAAAGTACAGAGAACCTCAGGCTTTCCTCTCTGAAATAGTTATATTGTCATACACCTCGGTGACACCATGCTGTGCTGGTAGTTAAAGCTTGAATGCAGCTTTGGCTGTGAGTGGAGAAGTGTTCACACTGCAGTCTAAATCTAAGGCAATGCATGGCGAATAAATCTTCATGTTCCTTTAAATTTGACACCTGTCTGTGCGCCCGACATGTCTATTTCAGAAAATACTATAATTCTGCATTCCTTTGTCCCTCTGTTTTTCCTCCTGATTTTTTTCTCTGACACCATTTACCATACAGGATTAAAACTTTTATATTTTAATACTTTTGAGCATTTTGAGACATGGGCATACTAATAATCTTTATTTTTTTATTATTCTTATTATTTATTTTTAAATTGGGGTGTTTTGATTATTTGTTATATTTTTAAAAACTAGATTTTTTTTAAAACTTTTTTTTATAATTTTTAAAATATTTTTTTTTTATAAATATTTTTAGTCCATAGTTGAACATGCAATTGTCTGCTCACTTCTCCCATAGACTGCAATGATTTACCAATGCAGTCTACGGGAGATTCACCATGTTGGGAACTTTACTACCTTGGAGCCTTCAGGCAACCAAACCGCTCCAGTGAGCTAACTGACCATGGCATCTAAAAGGTTAAAGGTTCCTGATCAGCGCGAACGCCGATCATGGACTCTGCCACCAGGTGTCGTCTGCTACGTAGCAAAGCACTAAGGTCTGAACAGGCGTTCATCTTCTCCTTGTAAGCAAGAATGTTTCCATTCACTGACAGTGAGGTTTTGGAAATAGTGCATGAGGGGGACCAAAAATCTCACTGCTACATTGGAAGAAAGCAAGAGATGTATCTAAAGGGGGCTACCGAAGTTGCAATCACTCAAAAGGGCCCGTGTGCAACATCTGAAGCCACCAATGCCATAAACAGCACATGGAAGATGCGGGGCCCTGTAACAGACGGCACACTGGGGCCCAGGAGCGTCAAGTAGCCATTCTGTGTATAGGTAATATGAATTTTTATACGTGTAGGTCCTCCCTTGTATTACACAGGAGCCTCTCTTATCCCAGGATAAGACACTCGAGTTATGTAAAGAAGAACTTTAAGGTCGGTACAAGGTCACTCAGATCATTTTCAGAAATGCATTCAACAGACCTTCTCGAGATATGATCAGGAGGAGTCAGTAGGGAGCAACAAACCATTCATTTATCTGAGTACTGTCATCTACAGGGTTAATGTATGAGAAGAAGCACAAGGCGCTTATAGGACAGGCTTCTGCCCAGTCATTCTCCAAGAGCTCTGGTCTGGTCCCTACAAGATTTTATCATGGAAGCAGCCAAGAAAACCATGTCTGTCCATAGCTGGCTCTGTCCCTGTGGTATGCCATGAATGCCGTCCACTTGTGTCCTGTCTAATGTCCCTGCTCTCTGACATTATACAAATAGAGTCTGACGAGCTTCTGTTATGTCACCTTCTCACAGAACATAACCACCAGTACTTTCTCTGATCTACTTGTAATCTCGAACCGGACTTTCCTGCCACATAAGAAGAAACGAAGAAGGAAGTTATTCTGCAATGATGTATCTGTTGATATTACAGAAAGTCCTATCTATTTGGTGGGGAAGACAAGTTGGTTACACTTATTTAACACGATCTGCACATTTTCGAGTGGTAACCACATGTTGAAAAAGTTGCACTAAGTTTCAATCTGATATTGTCACCCCTGATGTTCAGTTTACAGCCTGCTCTCGGTTTCAGACTTCTCTCATGTGGACGTGTTCCTCCCAGTAATACATACTAGATGTCGGATTTGTGTATCCAGGATGCTGCTGTCTTCACTAGCTCTCATGTGTCAGCACAGCTTCATTCCTGGACTGATTTCTTCTAATACAATTCCTATCTACTCTCTTCTGCCTGTGCCAACATAGGCAACAATGGTGCCCCAGTATAATCTTTACTGCCGCAAATTATGACGGGGGTTCTCTGCTCTCTGTACACTTATGCAACCTGCGTGTGTAATCCTTCACCCCTTCCCCTGCAGATATGGACATGGGTTCTTTGCTCTCTGTACACTTATGCTGCCTGTGTGTGTAATCCTTCACCCCTTCCCCTGCAGATATGGACATGGGTTCTCTGCTCTCTGCACACTTATGCTGCCTGTGTGTGTAATCCTTCACCCCTTCCCCTGCAGATATGGACATAGGTTCTCTGCTCTCTGCACACTTATGCTGCCTGTGTGTGTAATCCTTCACCCCTTACCGTGCAGATTCTACCGCAATATGGTTTATCTTCTCTCTCTACACTGATGCTGCCTGTGTGTAATCCTTCATCTCTCCCCTTGCAGATACGGACATGGGTTCTCTACTCTCTCTACACTGATGCCGTCTGTGTTATCTCTCCCCCTTTCCCAGTATACAACCTCCTCACTTCCCCTTTCTGTTTGTTCCTCTAACACTTAGAGAAAGAACAGATGACATCAGCACTGAACATAAAGCAGCCAGGAGCCATGTGCTGTTGGATCTATCTAAGAAGCAGCAGCTGAGTCAGTCATGTACAGGAGTTGCACAGACTGTACAGCAGCAACGTGGTGGGAAATGGATGCTGTCTGTGTGATCTCTCCCCCTTTCCCCGTATGCAACCTTCTCACTTCCACTTCCTGCTGGTATCTCTAACATTGAGAGAAAGGAGGGAAAGAGCAGAAAGATCAGCCCTGAACAAACAGCAGACATGTGCCGTTGGATCTGAGAAGCAGCAGCTGAGTCAGTCATGCACAGGAGTTGCACAGACTCTACAGCAGCAACATGGTGGAAAATTTTAATGCAGACTATTTAGAAAACTGCTCAACTTGGCATTTCAGAAAAAAAAAAAAATAATTGCAAGGTTGTAAAAATGTGTCAAAAAACTAATTTGCCGTTACCACTCAGTTTTGCTTGACTGACAGGTCTCTCCCTATATAGTTTCGCAACAGCTGGTTCTCCACCTGTGCAGCCTGGGTCACATGGCATCAGGGATAGGTGGGACTCACAGCCTCCGCCCCCCTCCCATTGTATGCGTGATTTCACGCTGGAGGTAACAGGGAACTGGTAGCTGTATGTCGGACTTTATGCCCCTATCTGAAAATACCCAACGGCATGTAGGGTTAGCGTTAGGTCCCGTGCCACTTGAGATACCTTGACGCGGTGCTCGGGCTCCAGTATGTTCTTGATATAAGAATATATTGGCGAAAGTCTCATTTTAATAGCAGTGTGAGGGTTTAGCCATATATTGTCAATTGCATTTACCGTTGTAATGCACCATTTTCTGTGAATTGTTGTTTTATAGAGTTTTTCACATCCGCACATTTGGCTATCCTGTGGCTATCCTGTCTTTGTGGTACATGTGGTCCGCTGCAGGCATCCTCCATTGTATGCATTTTTGCTGGAGATTACGTTCAGCAGTGGATCACATGTGCAGGATTTGCTCCCCTGGTTAAAAATGCGCAACAGCATATGGGGTTTTGAGCATTTTCTGCTATTTAAGGCCACTTTTTTCCGTTATTTTATAGCTCCAGGAATGCCCTGACAGCCACTGCCTTAGACCATGCAGGAGATTACTCTACAGCTACTCATACCCAATGGTCAATGAGGTTTTGACAATTCTGCCAGCAGCTCTGGACCAGTCCTTTATGTAGAAGTACAAAAATACCGTTCTTATTTACCTCATTATTCTCAGTCTCCTCCACGAAGAAAGCTTCTCCATTGTCTCCGAGTTTCATGTGCAGGTCCACACATTCTCCATTGATTTCAATATCAACCTAGAATAGTAAACCATATTTTTATGAATTTAAAATGTCACTGTTGTTTTGGTTTATTTTTTATATAGTTTAAGGACGTGGATATAAAAACAATTTTGTAATACACTTTATTAGTGAAAGATGTTTCTTTGTACTAGAAAACTGGGTAAAAGGAGTCTTCTTGGTAAAGTTCTAACTGAGCATTACTAAGGAGAGTCGGTCTTCAGTCTTCAGTTCTACTGAGAGCTGAAGATGTCTGTGTGTAACATACAGAGGCTTCCAGCCTGCCTCTTGTCATTATACCAGTAACCAACATCAGAGTGGACATTTCCTTTTCATACCAATATTCATCTACAACCTTGCACCTGTCTGAAAGAAGCTTCCACATAAGTTTAGGAAGGAGATTATGCTCCTTAAACAGGTTCTTGTTTTGTAGTTTTCCCCTTAAGAAGAAAGCAATTGAAATATCCAGGGCACATGAATGTCATATGGGAGGGGGTCCTTCGTTCAGAACCCCATTTTATGAGCCACAACAGATACATAATGACCCGCAGTAGTCCTCACTGTGGTGAAATTAGGCCACCGTGTAATATTAAATTTCCCCTGCAGTGACCATCTGGCTGGCCGAGGCCTGAGGTGTACCTTGCATGGAGGCAGACCACGTCGGCAGAACTGATCTTCTTCAGTGCATAGAGATATTTACAGTAGACAATGGGAAATCCTATGCACTGTGCTCCCTCTAGTGGTGGCTTTTGCCAGACAGTTTTCTAATATACTCTACGAGGGAAGCCATATTAAATTCTATAATATAATCCTACTCTGTATCAATACAATTCTCTGGTTTCATAATTAAAGGTTTTTTTTTTTATCTGCCTAGAGAAGCCCAAACATTGCATATTTTCCTTCCATATACCTTTTCTCATTTCAGCACTTTCCTTTCCCTCTTTTCAGCATCACTGCATCCTGGCAGGATGTTTACATGCAGAACTTCCTGTTTTCATCGGCTAATCAATCCCAGCATGCCTTGCTCTGTAACATTTCATAGGGCCTGCTCCGCCTACCGCACTGTTCTCTCTTCAGTAGTCACACCATCCACACCTCCCCTCTCTCTATGTAAGTTAAGCAGAGCAAAGCATGCTGGGTTTGGTTAGAAAACCCAGCAGGAAGCTGAGGAAAACAGAAAGTTATGTATGTAAACATCCTAACTAGATGCAGTGATGCTGAGAAAAGAGGAAGGGAAAGGACACCATTGGTGACATCAGGACCGGAATGGTCAGGTACTCCAGGCAGTTTTGGGGGGGCAATATCCAGCTGCCGGTTTCCCTCCAAGATCATTGGCAGTCTGACTTGTAACTACTCTACAAAGACATTTTACTCTGTAAGCCATCCAAGGTCACTAATAAAAAATACTGAAAAAAAGTCTACGCCTGACTCTACGTGAATTAATACCCTGAACAACAACTACACACATGTTCCTCTAGTCCCAGGATCCACAGCCTTACCCAGTTGAACTCAGAACTCGCCTCATAATTCTGATCAGATGAGTTTATATTTGACCATTACAAGAATTTAAATTTTATAGCTCTAGGTTGGTTGGTATGTCATGCAAGTACCTTGTATGGACACCCCACCATACAAAGCCAACATAAGACTGCCCAATCAAAAAAATAGGTGGTGTGGCTGCATCCTATGTAAGCTTCCTTTCCATATATTCCAGCATTGTTTGGGATTAGGGAATGCAAACTCCAAATGGGTCGATGGTCCTCCTTCAGCAAGGAGGTGGTCACACAACCATAAGGCCAGCTCCATCTTCAGGCTTGTTCTTGCCTGACTGAAAATATTCTATATACCCAAAATGCTATGTAATGAATTTTGGATGATCGCTGTACTCACCACTTTCTCCCTGGAGCGCAGAACTCCCATCTTCCCAAAGCGCACGTGGAACGGTGAACATTGTAGATTGCCATTGGGCTGACGGACCACAATAATGTCTATGCAGCCGGACAGAGTGGCGGGATTTAGTCCTCTGTACAGCTCCTTCACGGTAACAAAGACTTGTCCAGCTAGCTGCCCCACGTAATTCATTGTTTGAGCCTGAGGAGAAAAATAGCAAAAATAGGTAAATCAGGAAAAAAACATTAGTTTTTCAAGCATAGTAACTCCATTCCAACAAATTCCAACATGTCTAGACACGATGGGGGCTGTAGTAACTTCACTATTAAAGAGAAACGGATTATGTACAGCCTTCAGACACAGTTCCCACAGTGACTTCTTTGTGCAACCAAAGCCATGTGTTGGATGAAAAGCTCCTCAGAGAGATCCATGTGTTGATGATAAAAATGGCAATTGTATTTCCCAGGAGGCCTTTCTCCTCACACTGAACATAAACATCCTCAATCTTCCTGGCTGTTCTTCGTATCTGAAGATCTCCATGTTCTACATTATTTCAGTATATTACTGCTTCTCAGACTGCAGGTCGAGAAGCCCTTAAAGAAGAACTCCCGAAAAAATGTTTATTCCATGTCCTGCTAGAAATGTACATGATGTAATCTGTAGTCAATGTCATTTTCTTACCAATGGCTGTCTTTGTGAATTATATCTCCCTGATGCTTCTTATCTGTGTCATGTGACCAGCAATCAGACCCACCAACTCACACAGCATCTTATGTGTGGACAGGAAGTCTAATTTTCTATGCATTCCTATGGGAGCCTCACTTTCAGTCTCATAGGAATGAATAGAGAAGTGACTGGCTTCCTGTCCTGGGTCAGTTGGAGGTCAGGGAGTTGGTCACATAACCCAGCTACAATTAGAAGAGAGGGGATAATTCAGAATTACATTCTGAGATGAGAAGATTGCATTCACTACAGATTATATCATGCACCTTTCTAACAGGTCAGAGAATAAACATTTTGCAGGAGTTCTTCTTTAAGTCATCCTCTTCTGTTTTCTAAGAGTTCGATATTGATGACCTATCCCCAGGACAGGTCATCAATATCCGAACGGTGGAGTCCAAGTACCGACACATCTGCCGATCAGCTGTTTAAATAAGTCGCAGCACTCCAGTGAGTGAGTGTTGTGTTGGGGCCTCTTCCTCGGTGATGTCACATTTATTGGTCACATGGCCTAGGAGAAGCTCTGTGTCATTCAAGTGAATGGGCCTGAGCTGCAAATACCAAGCACAACCGCTATACAATGTCCAGCGCTGTGCTTGATTGGTCCAACCCCACCAATGAGATATTGATAACCTACCTCGTGGACTGGCCATCAATAACAAAATCCTAGACAACCCCTTTAAGGGGCTGCAGTGGGATACAAATTGTGTAAAAAAAAAATAATTTTTAAAAATAATGGTCATCTCTGTTGTTGCTGTTCTAATGGTGCCCGGATCCCCGCTGTTCTCCACTTACTGCTGACGCCCTGACATGGCAGGGAATGGTTAGGAATGCCACCAGTAACTGGCAGAGATCAGTCATCACTGCAGCCAGTGATTGGATGAGTCAAATCATAGCCATACATTAGATGCCTGGGACTTTGCTGACACATATACCGCATGAACATTGCATACTTAATGTGAATAGACCTTTATTATAGCAAGAACTATATAATGCCAAGAGAAGCTTTTACAGGGCAGTTGTGCAGCGATTCGGGATCGGTCAAGGAAAGCCAGCTGACAAACTTGGTTGCAACCCAGATGTTCCAGTAACAAACACGACACAGAAGAGCTGACCATTAGCAAACTGAAAAAACTGTTTAGGCTTCAAAAGTTCTGCACTAATTTCTTAATGGATCGTTATACAGGATGGAACTCCGTGCATACACATAGATTCAAAAGATGACATGCTGGTAGCCACCACTAGGGGGAGCTTTATATTTGTATTGAGTTCAATGTATAAACAGCATGCATCAAGCTCCTACATGCCCCCTAGTGGCAGCTAGAGGGCAGGACATTTGGCAGCCAAAATGTAGGGGATTTGGTACTTTGTATCAGAAAACTGGTGATCCCACTGCTCTAAACATATACAGTGTATTTAGAAATTAATCAGGAAACAATTTTGAACCTATTTGGATTTTTTTTTAAAAATTGTACACAAAGATTGCAACTTGCAAATACACAATCTCAAAGATGGTCAGGGAAGCGGCTTCTTCTGGCACATTACCACTTCTGCTTTTGTCACACGATCATAAATACACAGGAAGAGGAACATCTCTGTAGACCAGCAGAAGGACTTCACTTCATACTAAACATAAAAGCCAATGAACAAGCCAAGCATTTTCAGGACTCATAAAAAATAGATTATATAAAGAACACAACTCTGTATCAGGTTCCCTTCAAGGGGTTATCCTATATAAAGTATTTTTGGCCTAGCCACAACATAGATGATAATATCAGATGATGAGGATCTATGGGAACGATAGAGGGGGTCTGGTCTGGGGTCTGTATATAATAGTGTGACGTCTGGTCTAGAAACATAGAAGATTGGTGGCAGAAAAAGTCTGCCTGGTCCCTCTAGTCTGAACATATATTATTTCTAATTTTTCTCAGGATAGACGCGTGTTTATCCCAGGTAGGTTTATATGCACTTACTGGAGATTTCCCGATGGGAGTTTGTTCCAAGCCTTAACTACTCTTTCACATAATAATATTTCCTGACAATCTGATCTTCTCCTCAGGTTCTGTATTAAACGGGTCTTCTGGTTACAGGAGGATACCAGATCCGGGGGGCGGACTGGGAACTGGCCCTGGAAAAAACTAACAGTGGTCCCATGTTGTAGGTGGGTCCAAACTGACAGAAGATGGGGCAACACTAGCAGGCAGGGGCAACTGAAGTAGGCAGGCCTGCAAAACCATAGTGCAACACAAAAAAAAACACCCCTTCTTGACCAAATATCACAGCTTGGCACAAGCTATTTCCACCTTTCTCGCAGTAATCAACTGTATCACTGTCCTGAGGACAGTGACACAGTTGAGTTTTGGAGGACACCTGCGACCATTGGCCAGTAGCCCTCACTCTCAATGTAGCACTACAATGCACAACTGATAACCCGGCCTCTGATCTGGCGTCTGTATTAAGGTGGCGCCTGATCTGGGGTCGGTATTAAGGTGGTGCATTATCTGAGGCCTGTATTAAGGTGGCGCCTGATCTGGGGTCGGTATTAAGGTGGTGCATTATCTGGGGCCTGTATTAAAGTAGGAATCTAAAATGGGGTCTTTATTAGTCCAGTGTTCTGGAGGGTCTGTATTTATTTAGGAGGTCTGGGATCTGTATTTGTTTAGGGCCCTCTTGTGGAGTCTGGTGTCCATCTGTGAGGGCACCATTTTAACTCAAATGCCATAGGTTGGGGTTGTTTTCTATATAAATGGGGGAGGCATAAAGTAAAAAATGTTGTGCCCCCTTCAGAAACAGGTCTCAGAAGTTCTCCATGAGCTACAGGTGTATGAGGCAGAGCAGAGCTATGTGTGCACTAATACCCTCGCAGAGGCTCTTGTGTGAGCCGCCCTTGTTTACATTCATCAGCCATACTTCAGGGCTGGTCTTTGTTAGTGAATCGCATGAAAAGCAATCATTGAAAAACCCGGCTCACGCGCTCCGCAGACAGAGCAAATAAACAGCTTGTTCAGCTCTGACAGAACACAGGAGTATAACCCTCAGCAGGCAGTGCATGCAGGCTGAGGAGCAATGTCAGATATGTTGTCATTGACTGACTAGGACTCTGCACATTAAATGACGATATACAGAAGAGAGAATAATCCAAACGACTATTCCAAAGGTTGTCAGGAATACAAGAGGTTGTCACTATGTACCAATAACTGGAAGGAGCCTCAAGGACACTGATACATCAACACTTGGGAGTACTCAGCACTTGTAGGGTACTGAACAAACACATGCAAGATCTCTACTTCTCTAGAGTAATACGCAATTACAACACAGAAAACATATGTTAGAATCCCTCAGGTTGTCAGAGGTCAAAGCAGTACACCATCTCATTACTAGTGTTTTTGAGGCATTTGTGACCTCTGCAGAGCTCAGCAGGATGCAGACAAGCTTTCAAAATCACCTATTGTGAATGGTAGATCCTGTGTTATTGATATATAGGTGTTCTATGTCATTGTAATCCTGCCTGTGATGACAATGAGATGACTGCAGAACAGGAAGTGTCAGCCTATTATTAGGCTTAGTATGAAAACTGCAGGATGAGGATTTATTTAAAGGAAGATTAAAAATGCCACCAAAATAGGTTTGAACATTAGGACATTTTTTGATGACGGTTCCATTTAACGGAACAACATTAGGATTTTGGTTCAAAAAGAGGTAATAGTTGTTCTTCACACGGATGTTGTCTGTGCTTTGTGTTTTCTTCACATTTGACATAAATAGTGGGCACATTTTATGAATCCCATTCAAGATTCCTAGCGCTCCACAGAAAAGTTAATCATTAATGACATATCTTCAGGGAACGCCATCTCAGCCTCTGACATTATCAACTAATAGATGTACTCTGGCAAGAGCAGCCCCATGCTGCTACCTCCAGTCCTTCATCCCAAGATCCTCCTACAACATACAAATGACCTACTTGTCCTACAATGCCCTACAACTCCACATTGTAGGCAGCGCTAGCATCTACACGTTGTAGCACGTGGACTGAAATAAACCCGTGTAATTAAGTACACAAACATGGAGAAACTCATAAAGCAGACAAGCCTAATGAATGCTAAAACACATCCTGCAAGTGTAATATTCACATGCAGCTGTGGAGGCACATGGTTGGCAGAACCCACTTCGAAGCTCATTTGGGGAGTCTGGAGGAAGTGATCTGCTGAGGACCTCAGAAGACATTCCTGCATTTGGATTAAACATTCAGATGCACCCATCCACAAATAAGTGGTGCTGTTATGAAGCAGGCCACTAATTATGCCATCAGAGCTGCAGGCTGGACAACCCAAACCAACAGATGGGCAACCTCGCCACTGCATACTGGCCAACATGCTTCTTGGTATATTTGGGGCACTTAAGCCCCATTCGGTTAACCCTTCTCCCAATATCCAAGCCAGGAACACCTACTGATGGGTTGGGTCTATATATGTTTCACCCATTTTCAGCCCAATGTTGCCAGGACTAGGAAGCCCTCTCAAGTGGTGGCAGCAAAACTTATTACTTAAAGGGGTTGTCCGGGTTCAGAGCTGAACCCAGACATACCCTTAATTTCACCCAGGAAGCCTGCCTGATGTTAGCATCGGAGCATCCTATGCTCGGATGCCCTCCTTTGCCCTGTGCCAATTGGCGCAGGGCAAAGGCATTTTGCCCAGTTATGGTGACGAACTGGGCTCTGCCAGGCGGAGGTTTCCACCCAGCAGTGAGCCCGGTGACGTTACCGGGCTCATGGGCGGGCTTTAGCGCTGCCCTAGCCAGTAAAACGGCTAGGACAGCGCTAAAGCCGGCCCATTACAGCCGGTGACATCGCCGAACACACTGCCGGGCGGAAGTGTATTTGTCAACAAAAGAGCCCTTGTACTGCGCGATCCAGCGCAGGGCAAGGGAGCGCATCGGAGCATGAGATGCTCCGATGCTAACATCAGGCAGGCTGCCTGGGTGAAATTAAGAGTATGTCCGGGTGCAGCTCTGAAACTAGACAACCCCTTTAACATGTAAAGGGTTTTTCACAGAATAGGGGCGAAATATCTGATCACTGGGGGTGATTGACAGCTGGGAAAACAAAGGTCCTGGAGACCCTTATGAAAATAGAGTGGTGGGATGCAGGTGTGACCACGGTTCCACTTACTACTATAGTTAGTAAAGTACAGTGCTCAGAACTATAGCAGTGCCATAGAAGTGAGAAAAGCGGTGGTCATCACGCATGCGCACCAACATTTCATTTTCATACGGGGCTTCAGGATCTCCAGAATCACGGAATGATGGATCATCACGCATGCGCACCACCCTTTCATTTTCATAGGGGGCTTGAGGATCTCCAGAATCATGGATCGTCATGCATGTGCACCACCATTTCATTTTTATAGGGGGCTTCAGGATCTCCAGAATGATGGAACTAAAAATGACAGGATGATAAAAAGGTGGACATCCACTTTAAGGCTTCAAGATGGTGAAGAGTTCCAGAGAATGAGGAACTGCATAAGAGCCTGCCACAAGTAAAGTGACCACAAATGCTGAATTACTCGATTCTTTCTGCTGCCCGCAAACCGTACACATCCAAACTTAGACTATGTGTCTTGAAAGAAATGACTCAGTATCCTTCATCTGCATGAACAGTAGATGCTCTTCAGATTCTCCTTCTGCAAGGTGAAAGATGTGACTTTACCTCAGAGGACAGGCTGAAATTCCGAGTAATGAAGCCACACAGAGGTGTTATATTTATAAAGGACCAGTTTAAAATAAATTCCCCATCAGAAGGAAAAAAAATAAAAAATTATCCAAAAATGTCCAGCTTATTCATGGTAAGTTACTGCAGACATCCAGAGTGACTTGATTCAAGAAGGGTCTATTGCCCGGCCTGCTGCACCGCTGCTAGAATAGATGGTACCGTAGGATCTTTGGTTTTGAAGACATCACTATGGTGGGCAATAATCTTTGGTTGTCCAACTAAAAATAGGATGGTACACAAGGTAGCACTCCAAACAGCACATAGGCTGTGGATTTCTGTAAAGTAAATCCGCAAGAGATCTGCAGGTTTGTGTGTTGTTTTGGCCCAAGGGAGTATGCAAGTAGTGCAGTCACAAGGTACAACACCTGGCACTAGCTCCAATAACCTGAGTACCCAGGGCATGCATCCAAAATCCCACACTTTGTGCTTTAAGAAGGCATGTGAGAGCGAGAGGACAAGAGTGAAAAATAGCAATGATAGAAGCAGTAGTAGTGGTCACTGTAGCAGCCTTCACTCTGGCACTCCCTGGGCTGTGCAGTGATGGGAGGGGCACACCTTGGGTTGGGAGACTTCTGTCTAGTGGCAGGTGGAGTGTCCTTGGTGTCCATGAGTTATATGGGTACAAGGCATGGTGCCCTTGACATGCTGGGAAGGGGCAATGATGTGGCAATGCAAGACAATTATGAGGTTGGTTTTGGGGTAATAAGTCCACTGTACTTTACTGACACAATTTGGTCAGATGGCCAGCCTGTCTCTGAAGTATGGCAGGGTATTTGAAGCTTATCCCAAACAAGATGCAGTGAAGTCCACAGCCCATATACATGCATTACCTACACTAACGTTTTGTCTATGCACTGTCCCTTGAAATGGCCCTCAACCTTCTGTAAAGTTCAATGCTCGTTTCCCTCTAAGGCCGGCTTGTCACTTTTATAGCTGCTCTCCGTTCAGAAGGCTGGTATATCCCTACTCTACACACCGAAGACAGCTCCTTACCATTCAGCCACGTCTCACAAACTCCCCACTGCTCCCAGATCAGAAGGGTGGGACCAGCCCACACCTAGCAACTGAATCAGAGGGCCTACAAATTAACCATTTTTCTCCATATACACCTCTTGGGATAACAGAATGCACAGCTCACACCATTAACCCTTTTAGCAGTGAACTACCAGGTCACTGCATATACACTGCACTTAGGGTTACTCTGGCAGCCTACTAGCAGTATAAGGGTCCATTCACACGTCCGCATGTGTTTTGTGGATCCAGCCATGTTCCAGCACTATAGAAATGTCTTATCTTGTCTGTGTCTGTGGACAAGAATATGACATGTTCTATTTTTTTGCGGGGTCACGGAACGGAAGTGCAGATGCATCTTTTGCGGTCCCAATGAAAATGAATGGGTCCAAGAACCCTAAGGCCCCTTTCACACGACAGTATTTTTTGCGGGCTCCGATGTGAAAAATGCGGACCCATTCATTTCTATGGGTCCGCAAAAAATACTGAGAGCATACGGTGTGCTGTCCGCATCCGTATGTCCGTTCCGTAGCCCCGCAAAAAAGATAGAACCTGTCCTATTCTTGTCCGCAAAACGGACAAGGATAGGCATTGTTACAATGGATCCGCAAAAGAAAAAAACGGATGCCATACGGACAGCAATTTGCGGACCGCAAAACGCAACGTTCGTGTGCAAGAGGTCTAAGGGTGGGTTCACATTTAGTTTTTGGCTTGTATTGTTCTGCACTTTTGCATTTTTTGTGGCATTTTTTTGGTGTATTTTTGTAATAAAGACTCCAGCTCCAGATATTAGCTGAAGGTCAATGGGGAATATGAAACGCAGGGGAAACAACGTTGTTGTTTTTTGCTCCTGGTGTTTTTGTTCATTGGGTGGAGATTTTTGTCTTTCTGCCTCCTTCCCGTTTTCCAGGTGTTTTTACATCAACTTCTTTATAGGGAGAATCCACCAAAGCAAAAGACATCATAATAAAAACACAGCAAAACAAAAAATTAAAATTGCAAAAAACCCAGGTGCCCTAAAAAAAAAAACTCATGCAGTTATTATGTCATTAAACCAGCAGAAAAAAAACACGAGTACAGTGATACCTCAAGACACAATGGCCTCAGGATACAATATTTTCAGCATATAATGGTCTTTTCTGACCCATCGTAAGTTGAAACCAGACTCAACATACAATGTCTCAGACTCAGATCCAACCAATCAAGGCCACTTCTCTGGTAAAATATCTGTAGTAGTCCCTAGTTATCAGCTATTCCTGACTGTTATATGTAAGGGCTTGTGTTATCTGTCTTAGTTATCTGCTTATTTTTCTTAAATCTTCATTTTCTCTTATCTTGGATGACAATTTGGGGCTTTGGAACGATTACTCAACTTACAAAGGTTTCAACGTACAATGGTTGTCCTGGAACCAATTAATATTGTAACTTGAGGGACCACAGTACTATGCATGAATGTATGTGCAAGTCTATATGTGAAGGCTGGTTTTGGTAAAATGCGAACAGACATGGGCCCCAGCCCTGACTTAAGCCTCTATTACACGGACAGAATTTTCGGCAGATAAATCGCTAATGAGCATTCACATGAACACTCGTTAGTGATTATCTGGCAGTGTAATGCCCCTTTCACACGAGCGGGAGACTCGCATGTCTCCCGCAACGCATCTACAGGGCTGGACTCCGGCACTGGCAGGGATCGCATAGCATTATATACGATCCCAGTCAGTGCCGGAGTCCAGCCCTGTAGATGCGTTGCGGGAGACATGCGAGTCTCCCGCTCGTGTGAAAGGGGCAGAATACTGCCACCAATTGCTCAATGAATGAGCAAACGCTTGATCATCGGGCGATCCAAATTACAAAATTATTGTTTGCAGGCGGCAGATCTTGGTGTCTTATATACAGCATGGGGATCTCTCCTCATTATACTGTGGAGGAGATTGCTGCATGTAATAGCAGCGTTGTCCTCCACCAGTGAGCAGGCGATTGCCGGGAGGGAACACTTCCCTCCTGATAATCATCTACCACATCGGGCTGTGTAATACAGCCTTAACGCCTGCCAAGATCCCTGATAAAACCGCAATACATCACGGGCAAGTGCCGAGCATATAAAGTGCAATAACAGAGACAAAAAGCTTGCAATCTAAGAGGCGTGCATGGCAGACTGATGTAATTAGCACAAATTCCACCGCCATTCCCATGCCAACTACCTCTCCTCATGTCCCCCCGCAGGACTTTACTGACGTGCTGTAAATGTTGATGGCCTGAAGTCTGGATAAACACAGGGAGACACAACAGCCATTCCTAGTAAACAGGATCTTGGCATCGCTTCCTCCAGGCTCCCACCCATCGGGGTGACAATACCCGCTTCTCATTCCCAAAATATCTGCTTTTAAAGATGCAACATATCAGAATACTGTGAGATATGGCCAGACTGACAAAAAAACAAGCTCATCGGCGCTTGTGTAAATTCCCATTTCACAAACCGATGGAAAGTGCATTGGGGTGATCATTCATCCCCCATTCGTTTGCATTATGTCGGCAGTGCATGACCTGCTGACCAGTTAGTATAACACTTGCTCATTGCTGGATCTAAAGTAGGGATCAGCAATCTTCGGCACTCCAGCTGTGGTGAAACTACAACTCCCAGCATGCTCCATTTACTTCAATGGCAGATCTGAGAACAGCCAAGCGATTGTGCATGCTGGGGGTTGTAGTTTCACCACAGCTGGAGTGACGAAGGTTGCTGATCCCTGGTCTAAGGCAATGTTCCCCAACCTGTGGCTCTCCAGTGGTTGCAAACTAGAACTCTCATCATGTCCTGACAGTCTGCGGTTGTCAGAGCATGACAGGGGTTGTAGTTTTGCACCGGCTGGAGAAGCACAAGTTTAGATCACTGATCTAAGGAATCTCATCCAGCTAACCAGTTCCCTGCTCTCATCTTAGGAGGGGCAAGAACCCCCAAAACAGCTGTTGAACCACACTCACTGTTCCTTAAGAGTACATGAATACGAGAATGAATTAAAAAAAACACATAAAAACACACATAAATCTGCACTATTTATCATAGTTTTGATGTGTTTTTTTACTTTTCTATGCAGTTTTTGTGTGTTGGATTTTCATGCAGATTTTCTGTTTAGGGTAACAACTCCATTGAAGTCTGTGGGAAAAACCAAATCTCCAGTTCCACGTTGAAAAATCTGCAGCGCATCTACCCCATGTGAAAGGGGAACTCAAATGACTTTACACAATGAATTTATGTCCCTGTTCACACAGAACGGATGATATCTTAAAGAGGGTTCTCTCAGGATAGGTCACTGATCTCAGATCAGTAGGGGATCCGACAGCCAACACCCCCACCGATCAGCAGCGCCTGAAACTATACAGTATATGGAGCTGAAGGCAGACAGCGCCATACACTGTGTAGTGGCCATATCACGGTACTGCAACTCATCTCCCCTTCAAGTGAATGGGAACTGAGTCGCACTATGCTGGTGCCAGATCTACACAATGTATGGAGCTTTCTGCTTTGTTCCGCAAGATAGATCATGTCCTATTTTTGGCCGCAAAATGTAGACCACAAACCCACTGAAGTCAATGGATCAGCAAAAAAAAAAAAAATGGACACAACTCGGATACCACACAGACGTCATCGGGATGTATCCTAAAGAGTTTTATGGCATAACCACCCCTGGGACCTCCACCTATCAGGAGAACTGCGGTCCCCAGGTAGAGACTAAACGGGCAGTGGACCACGCACGTCGGAGTCTTTCTTCATTCAAATTGATGGGAGTTATGGAAACAGTATGGTTAGGGGCCCTCCATTTTCTAAATAGGTGGGTGTCTCAGAGGTGATTAATCCGGAAAAAACGAATTAAAAAAACATCTTCCTTTATAAAAACTCATCAGACCCTCCTGCCATCAGTCCATCAACGCGATCAGCCCCCTCTATGTCATCAGTCCCCCTCCTCCCGTGTCATCATGCTCCCCCTGTGCCATCAGCCCCCACCCAGTGCCATCAGTTCCCCCTGTGCCATCAGCCCCCACCCCCAGTGCCATCAGCTCCACCCCCAGTGCCATCCGCTCCACCCCCCAGTGCCATCAGCTCCACCCCCCAGTGCCATCAGCTCCACCCCCCAGTGCCATCAGCCCCCACCCCCAGTGCCATCAGCTCCACCCCCCAGTGCCATCAGCTCCACCCCCCAGTGCCATCAGCTCCACCCCCCAGTGCCATCAGCTCCACCCCCCAGTGCCATCCTCCTGACGTCACACAGCATCAGGTCATAGCGTGCGCTTACGTGCACTACATCTTGACGAAGTGTGTATGTCAGGATCCAGTGCAGCGCGGTGTGGGCCGGTGAGAGACCATAGCAAGCACTTCACTCACGCTCAGCAGTCACATGGTAGAAACGAATGTAGAACGAAGGGTAGAACTGATTTTTTTTGTGTTGTGTCACTCGACTGATTTGAGTAATTGTTTTAGCCCTACACACGGCGCATCCATCCTAACATCGGGGGTTCAAAAAATAAAGGAACTGTTAGGCCCCTTTCACACAAGGCAGTTTTCAGCGCAGGTGCAATGTGTGATGTGAACACATAGAACCTGCACTGAATCCTGACCCATTCATTTCAATGGGTCTGTGTACATGAAGGTTTTTTTCACGCATCAGTTCTGCGTTGCGGGAAAAACGCAGCATGTTCTATATTCTGCGTTTTTCATGCAGCCCTGGTCCCCATAGAAGTGAATGAGGCTTCAGTGAAAAACGCATTGTATCCTGAAGCAAGTGCGGATGAATGCGTTTTTCACTGATGGTTGCTAAGAGATGTTTTTTGTAAACCTTCAGTTTTTTATCACGCGCGTGAAAAACGCATCAAAACGCATTGTAACCACGCAGAAAAAACTGAACTGAACGCAATCGCACACAAAACTGACTGAACTTGCTTGCAAACTGGTGCGAGTTTTCCTGAACGCATCCGGACCTAATCCGTGACACTTGTATGAAAGGGGCCTAAGGTTTTCTACAAGAAATGGACGCGTTCATGGCACCCAATATCACTAACAATCCTTGCGGATCAAATTGCATCGCAAATTTGATTTTTTTTTCCAATTGCGGACACGTGCATGCACACACCCCCTACAGGGGTACATGACTTGGTCGGTGAGGATGCATGTCCTGAGTCAGCAATTGCACAAAAAAAAAAAAAATAATAATAAATTTTCAGTGGAATTCGATCCTTCCACAAACTTTGTATTGGACATGTCACCATGGAGCCCCGGTATAGAGGGTTCTCTAGCTGCCCTCATGTGGATTCACTGCCAAATCTGCAGCAAAACCAGTAGCAGAGTGACCTTGTGCAGATTTCCATGCAGATTTGAAGGCCATTTATCATCTAAGCCAACCAGAGCCGCTACCCTTTATCCAAGCCCCAGAGTCCTTAGGATTCCAGAGGTTCCCTGCACCCGAACCCAGACGTGGTGTCTTCGTGACCCATTTTAAGGTTTGGCGCACTCGTGAGCTGCTAATATTGTGTATTTCATTACAGAAAAGGCTAAAAATTCTATGTCACAAGCAACATGGAAATATACAAATTGTATACAGATCGGCTTAGGAGCTGGATATCCCCAGGGCAATCGATACAAATAGCACCAAGGACCAGGGACGTTCACCATGAAGGGTTAAACATGGGCCCATCCCCACTAATCAGCGCTGCTGGGAGAAAATGGTAAAATGTAGATTTTCTATAACTTACATAGTCTTGGAGGAGGATAAGATAAATAGGCCGGATATCAGTATCATGTACAGCTCCAGATCATCAGCTGTCAGAGCACCCAAAATACACCAGGGGAGCCCTTCCCACCAGCCAGCGGGTGCCACCTCTCCCCACACACAGCCAATGGCATCCCAGGCCTGGAAAACAAGTCTCACTTTGAAGGAAAATATACACATGACAAGACTGAGCAGAGACCTCCTCCTCCTCACCCTCAGGAAGTAATGACAGCGAGGTCCGAGACATCCCAACACCAAATCTACCGGACCGGTGACCGATCTGAGGATCGGATCCAGGTCACAATGCAGACTGTGATACTTTGTATCAACTATGTATCAACCATGTTATCCATATACAGAAGAAATACCCTGATCAGCAGCTGCCACTGACTCCTTATCAGGGAGATAGGAGGATAGATATGAGGATAGATAGATAGATAGATAAACAGAGAGGCAGATAGTAGATAGATAGGATAGATTCATAGATATATAGGTATATATGAAGATAGATAGATAAACAGAGACATATAGTAGATAGATAAATAGATAGAAGGATATATAGATAGATAGATATGAGACAGATAAACAGAGAGACAGCAGGTAGATAAATAGAAGGATAGATAATAGATAGGAGGATAGATAAACAGAGAGACAGATAGTAGATAGATAGATAGATAGATAGATAGATAGATAGATAGATAGGATATGAGGATGGATAGATACTATACAACTCATAATAAAACAATGCATCACATCAACAACGAACCTTGTTTGTTAACATGTCACCTATACACTGACTCCCAGATACATAGAAGGACAGATATCCAGCACATGAAATGAATGCAGAGCAGCCATTATTACTTACGGCTGATGATCAGTGTCCAGTGAAGTGATCCACTTAGGACGACCCCCGGCAGCCCCCCTATCCCTCCAGTGGGGCCCCACACCGAGTTCTCGGTGGCCAGCAGTAGCAACAGTGGGGGGAGGAAGTAGGGGGATCCGGACGGCCGACAGGCACAGCGCTGACTACACGTCTCCGGCCTGCATTGTCATGGAGGCTCCTCCAGTCCGCGGTGTCACAGTGAGCGGCTGCGGGGCTATGAGATGTGGGCGCTGGGCTGCAGGCGACAGGGCATGCTGTGGGTGGCAGGCAGTGAGAGGAGAGGCTGTGTGTCTGCACCCATGCTGGAAGTGACTGAGCGCTGGTGGGGAGGAGGCTGGGGTGATCCGAGCAGCCTATCAGCGGCCGCATACATCAGGTGCTGTTCCTCCAGAGCTGTCATCCTCAGCCCCAGGTCCTGACTAATCCTGACAAACCTCCTGGAGACTGGCCTAGGGGAAGAGAGGTCACTGAATGGTTAAACTGCACCCCCCACCCCCCCCCCCAAATCACTGGCCAGTTCTACTGAGGCATTTATTTTTTACAAATCCTGTCAGTGTGTACTGTACTGTGTGCTGTGTGACTATTATCCACCACAGCTGCCATTCAGGAGTCTAGAAAAGCTGGGGCCATGCCGTCTCTGAAGAGTTATGCCACAAAACCCATTTGTCAACCAGATCACCAAAAAGTCGCAGGAATGTCACAGTCCGACGCGACTTGCATTTTGGCCGACGATAGCAAAGTCTCACGTGTCTTTCGCCCTGCGACCAAATATCCAACGGTTCCAGATTTTTTGCGATTGTCAAGTCGCACTCCATCATCAGATGGAATGGTGCATAATTTTCATGTCGTAAAACACATCGTTGTTTAGGCCGGGTTCACATCAACGTTTTATTTTCCATTCCTCTGATCCGTCTGAAGAACAGAAAAAAAAAAACGGATCCTGTGTTTCCAGCTTCCATTTTGCTCATGTTGCATCCGTTTTTGTCAGTTCCATCAGAGATCTGTTTTTTCTCCCATCTATAATAATGGATCTCTGATGGAAAAAATGGATGCAAAATGAGCGCCAAGGATGCCCAAAATACAGTTTTTTGGTTTTTTTTCTGTTCTTCTGACAGATCAAAGGAACGGAAAACAAAACAGTGATGTGAACCCGGCCTAAAGCCAGCGCCATAGCATTGTAATGGAATTTTTTGAGAGCAGTGTGGGGACAATACATTGGTACAAAAAATGCCATTAAAACACACCACACACTAGTATTTGCATTTTTTTCAAGCTGGGTAAAAAAAAAAAAATGGAGATCTATAAGAAAAAACGCCAGACCCAGAGCATGCTGGGATATTCACAGAATGCCACTGACCCAAAACTGCACCTCAAGGGGGAATAAACTACAAAAAATGCCTGTTTGTCCTGCATTTAAAGGGGTTATCTGGGTAAGGATAATAGGATCACCCATCTTTAGGGTAGGTCATCATTATGACATTGGTGGGGTCCAAGTGGTGGCACCCCCACACCGACTAGCTGTTACAGGGAGCCGCTGAGATCACCGGATCTCTGGTGAGCGCTGTTGGTCTCCGAGAGCTCTCCAAGCGCCATATACTGTATAGTGGTTGTGCTTGGTATTGCAGCTCAGCCCCTTTGACTTTAAAGGGGCTGAGCTACAACTAGGCCATGTGACCGGTGGAGGTGACATCACATGGGCTAGGAAGAAGCCGCGCTGCTGACAGAGCTCTGGCCTCTTCTAACAGCTAATTGGCAGGGAACCCCACAGATCTGATATAGATGACCCCATAACTGGAATGGGTGTGACGAGGGGACATCCTCTGCGTCTGGAGGAAAGAAGGTTTGTACACAAACATAGAAGAGGATTCTTTACGGTAAGAGCAGTGAGACTATGGAACTCTCTGCCTGAGGAGGTGGTGATGGTAAGTTCACTAAAAGAGTCCAAGAGAGGCCTGGATGTATTTCTGGAGGGTAATAATATTACAGGTTATAGTTACTAGAGAGGGGTCGTTGATCCAGGGAGTAATTCTGATTGCCTGATTGGAGTCGGGAAGGAATTTTTTCCCCTAAAGTGAGGTAAATTGGCTTCTTCCTCACAGGGTTTTTTGCCTTCCTCTGGATCAACTTATAGGAAAACAGACCGAACTGGACAGATGTCTTTTTTCGGCCTTATAAACTATGTTACTATGTTACCTATCCTGAGGTCATCAATGTCTTTTCCCGGATAAACCCTTTAATTTTATCAATAGACTTCCGTGCAGCATCTGAAGTTTTTGCCCAAAAAAAGGCAATAAGAAAACATGCAAAAAATGTGAAACAGTAGTAAAATGCAAAAAACATTTTGACACCAGCCTAAGGCCCGGTTCACATATCCGTGTCTGTTTGACGCCCATGGATCATGTTTCATCCGCAAAGATGTCTGTGAAGAATCCGTGTTTGGTCCGTCTGTCCGATTTTTGCCCTTCATGTGTCATCAGTATTCCACAGACACAGCTAAGCTGAAAATTAATTTCCATAGCATCTCCTATCAATGGTCCAGGGAAACTATGGACAAAACACAGATGCCATCTGTACTGTGTCAGTGGGTTTTCACGGACCCATAGACTTCAATAGGTGTGTTTGGTGCACCAAAGTCGCGCATGTCTCCATGATTTTTCCACGGACCTGCAGTCACTGGATAACCACTGATGGGTGTACAAACACATAAAAGTCAATGGGTACGTATGCTGTCCATAGATAACGCGGATAGCACATGAAGTGTGAACGAGGCCTAATGCAGTCGTCCACCTTTTCGTATGCAGAGCAAGAGACTTATCATTGTCGTAAGGAATTGGAAAAGCTGGATGAAAACCCCAGTGGTGGCTATAATGGCGGCCATACTGGTTGTCATTCAAGTTTTCCAGAAAGAGATGTAACTAATGGCTGAATCAAATTATTAAATACTGAACAAAATGGGACAATGATGGGATTTATATCCGATAACTGCGCCAATCCCTGGATATAAACGCTCTGTGCAGATTTAAAGGGAACCTGTCACCTGGTTTGGGACCACTAAATTTCCAGCATGATGGGATTTAGAGTCTAAAATCTGCCCCCGACAAACCCGTCCATCCCTGCAAAAGATAGTGAAGAGTCCTGGACTCCTCTCTAATGGTACTGGCACATGCACGCTGCAGTGATGAAGCTGCGGACTGTGCATATGCCTGATGTTTAGTGAAATGAAGTGTATTGCCCTGGATGCCGTGTGCATGCGGCCAATGCTGCTGGAGAAGAGTCCAGGACTCTTCCCGAGGTAAGTTTGAATGTTATTTACTATCTTTGTGGGGATGGAAGCGATTGTCAGGGGCAGGATCAGGACATAAAACCCCAGCTGCATGACGGTATGCTGGTAGTTTAGTGGCTGAAAACTAGGAGACAAGTTCCATTTAAAGGGGCTTTCCTTTTTCTCTGACCCATCTTCTAAAAAAAATAAAAAATCTTCCTTAAAAATCCCTTTAAACACAAGCCCAGCAACAGCTTCTCCATGATGTCAGCGAGGATTCCTTGTCAAGATTAAAGGGGTTCTCCGGGAATTAGAAAATTAAAATACGTAAATATTACTTTAATATAAATATATTCCCAAATCTCTTTCATTAGTTATAATGGCTCGTTTTGTCTGGGGAGCAATCATTAGGAAAAAACAAAATGGCCGCTGTCCTATTAGTACAACAAAACCTGTCCTAATCACATAGCAGGACAAGTTACTTCACGACATTGAGCTATAGAGCTGCATCATCCTCCTCTCTGCTCTGCTTGTCAGGGATTATGATCCTGAATACAGATGATAAGATCTTCAGCTGAATCTCTGTAGGAATGGAGTTCATGAGGAGAAATGAAGTACAGAGCGGACGGACAGGATAGACTGTGGTAATGGAGACTGCATACAAGTGCTGCTGCTCAGTAGCCACATCTCCTCATGAACTCCATTCCTACAGAGATTCAGCTAAAAATCTTATCATCTGTATTCAGGATCATAATCCCTGACAAGCAGAGAGGAGGATGAGGCAGCTCCTTACATCAGTGTTGAAAAGTAACAAAAAGATATAACATTTAAAATTTTTGGTGAAGAATCAACAACAAGTGGGTCACAATTGTGAAGTGGAACGAAATTTATTGGATCATTTAAACTATTTTTGTAATAATAAAACTGAAAAGTGGGGCGTGCAAAATTATTTGGCCCATTTACTTTCAGTTCAGAAAACTCACTCCAGAAGTTGATTGAGGATCTCTGAATGATCCAATGTTGTCCTAAATGACTGATGAAGAGAAATAGAATCCACCTGTGTGTAATCAAGTCTCCGTATAAATGCACCTGCTCTGTGATAGTCTCAGGGTTCTGCATCATGAAGACCAAGGAACACACCAGGCAGGTCCGTGATACTGTTGTGGAGAAGTTTAAAGCCGGATTTGGATACCACAAGATTTCCCAAGCTTTAAACATCCCAAGGAGCACTGTGCAAGCGATCATATTGAAATGGAAGGAGTATCAGACCACTGCAAATCTACCAAGACCTGGCCGTCCCTCTAAACTTTCATCTCAAACAAGGAGAAGACTGATCAGAGATGCAGCCAAGAGGCCCATGATCACTCTGGATGAACTGCAGAGATCTACAGCTGAGGTGGGAGAGTCTGTCCATAGGACAACAATCAGTCCAACACTTCACAAATCTGGCCTTTATGGAAGAGTGGCAAGAAGAAAGCCATTTCTCAAAGATATCCATAAAAAGTCTCGTTTACAGTTTACCACAAGCCACCTGGGAGACACACCAAACATGTGGAAGAAGGTGCTCTGGTCAGATGAAACCAAAATCCAACTTTTTGGAAACAATGCAAAACTATATGTTTGGTGTAAAAGCAACACAGCTCATCACCCTGAACACACCATCCCCACTGTCAAACATGGTGGTGGCAGCATCATGGTTTGGGCCTGCTTTTCATCAGCAGGGACAGGGAAGATGGTTAAAATTGATGGGAAGATGGATGGAGCCAAATACAGGAGCATTCTGGATGAAAATCTGTTGGAGTCTGCAAAGGACCTGAGACTAGGACGGAGATTTATCTTCCAACAAGACATTGATCCCAAACATAAAGCAAAATCTACAATGGAATGGTTCAAAAATAAACGTATCCAGGTCTTAGAATGGCCAAGTCAAAGTCCAGACCTGAATCCAATTGAGAATATGTGGAAAGAGCTGAAAACTGCTGTTCACAAACGCTCTCCATCCAACCTCAAAGAGCTCGAGCTGTTTTGCAAGGAAGAATGGGCAAGAATTTCAGTCTCTAGATGTGCAAAACTGATAGAGACATACCCCAAGAGACTGCAGCTGTAATCGCAGCAAAAGGTGGAGCAACAAAGTATTAATGCAAGGGGGCCGAATAATTTTGCACGCCCCACTTTTCAGTTTTATTACTACAAAAAAAGTTTAAATAATCCAATAAATTTCCTTCCACTTCACAATTGTGACCCACTTGTTGTTGATTCTTCACCAAAAAATGTAAACTGTTATATCTTTTTGTTTGAAGCCTGAAATGTGGCAAAAAGTTGAAAAGTTCCGGGGGGCCGAATACTTTTGCAAGGCACTGTAAATCTAGCAGAGCAATGAATGGGGAGATCTCTGGATCCATGTGAGGTACAGGGCTAGTTCTAGATGTGTTAGAAAGAGATTAATCCCTTGTGTGAGCCCCCGTGCTTTATCTACTTGTATATGTTCTATATGATGATTTTTTTACATTAGTCATGGGATACCCCCTAAAGAGGATGAGATTCTTTTTAAAAAACATCACCCTCGCGCTGCAGTGTCCACACTGCAATCTGCACAGAAGTTTTTACATTTTCAATCCGCAGCATGTCAATTTGCATTGTGGACATCTGCTGCAGATTTCACCTTTGACAGGGCAGAAGGTGAAATCTGCCCAAAATCCAAAGCTTTCCTTCACAGAAATACGCAGCTAAATGGGCATCAACCAATGTGGATGACAGTATAAGAATATATCATTGTGTCTGAATGCACTGTAGAGGGCAGGGACAAGTGGCCGGGGTCTGTGGACGCTCCTGCAGCGCTCTGTACTCTGCTGCCAGCGCAGAAGCTGGGAATACAGGAGACCTTTCTGCACAAGGACGAATCCTGTATTTTGATGAGATCAGTATTTTCCTAGAGAGTGAGCAGCATCTGGAGTCAGTGAAATGCTGGGTGGCGGGAATGTGATCTGATGACAGTATCCAGCCTCACTGACAAAAGCATGGAGAGACAGGGTCAGGGTTGCCAACCAGAATTTTTCTTTTTTCTGGACAACTTATCCCAAAATCACAGACAAGCCAACCTTTTTTACAGACAAACTGGAAAACCATAACAAATGCTAAAGATTATAAGTAATAAATGTCCATAGCTCAATATACTGATAGGAACTCATTACCAACATTTACTGTGAGCTGTAAAATGATAAGAATTATCACCAAAATAATCTAGTCAAGTACCACCAGCCTCAAAAACGGACACATCTATTGTTTTTCATGGACGTGGGAAAAAAGTCGCCTACTTTTACAGACTGTCCAGGACTGGGTATGACCACACTGCCATACGGGTCGCAGCTGACTCTTGTTAAGCTGTTTAGTCGTGCGGTATTGACCATTAACAAGGTAGACCAACTAAACAGCACGGTCTCATTAGTTTAACAAGCTGCAGCCCGTACAGCCAGACGATACTCGATCTCAGTGCAGCTGCGTCACAACAAGGAAACGACTGCGCCAAATGGTCGTGCCCACACGTTAAAAGGGTTGTGCAGCCAGTACATACTGGCTCGTCTTGATGAACTTTATAAAATTGCAGATGGGCAACAATATTCTTTTTGGAGGGCAGTGGCTTTCTCCTTGCAAACTAATGTGAGTTTTAATGTTGCCTTAGGATACTTTGTGACCTTGTGGACTATTACACACCTTGCTCTTGACGTGATCTTTGTTGGTCGACCATTCCTGGGGAGGGTAATAATGGTCTTGAATTTCCTCCATTTGTACACAATTTGTCTGACTGAGGATAGGTGGAGTACAAACTTTAGAGATGGTTTTGTATCCTTTTCCAGCCTGATGAGCATCAGCAACGCTTCTTCTGAGGTCCTTAGAAATCGCCATTGTCCATGCCATGATTGAAACCCCTGACTCTAATTTCACTTTCAAATGATCTGCTAATCCTAAAGGTTCACATACTTGTACCTCTCATAGACATGTGATATTGGATCATTTTCCTCAATACGTAAATTACTTTTGACGCATGTGTATGATTTGGTTTTCTTTATCCACTTTTAGGACTTTTGTGAAACTCTGATGTAGTTTTAGGTCACATTTATGCAGAAATCTTGAAATGTCTGAAGGATTCACAAACTTTCAAGCACCATACTAGTTGCCTACAGTAAGTTCAAATAAAGTTCCTTCTCAGCGATAATAAATGTCGTAAAATAACAAAAGAACTGATACAAACCATTTTCTCTCCTGCTCCCTACAGCACTGTGCTCCATTCCTGCAGTGATGACATCATCTATCTGGCTGCAGCGGTAAAGTCCTGTGCACACCAGGTCACCATGCATGGCCTCAACAGTATATGGCATGTAACTGCTGAGACCAGTGATTGGCTGCAGCAACGACATGGTGTCCCTGGGATGTCATTGCTGCACCCAGGAAACAAAGTTCAGCGGGGGAGGACCGGAGCACACCGCAGGAGAAAAATGGTAGGTGTGACTCGCTCCTGCAATTTTAGCACATTTGCTGATGCTGGGAGAGCTTTAATTGAACCTGGATAATCCCATTAAAGGGGTTGTCTCATCTCAGACAATGGGGGCATATTGCTAGGATATGCCCCCATTGTCTGATAGGTGTGGGACCCGCACCTACATTGATAACGGAGCGGGGAAATGAATGGCGGGCGCACTGCGCAAGTGCAGCCGCCCTCCATTCATATCAATGGGGCCTCCAAAAATTACTGAGCGCTGGCTCAGCTATGTTCATCTGCCCCATAGAAATGAATGGGAGCAGGGACGGCGCATGCACAATACGTTTCCATTCACTTTTATGGGAGCAGCGGGTTGCAGCGCTTGGTGGTGGATGGACCCCAGGAAATCTGGGGTCCCCAGCCACAGCGCTCACCGCTCCGTGGTAGGACCCGCACCTATGAGACAATGGGGGCATATCCTAGCGATATGCCCCCATTGTCTGAGATGGGAATAATCCTTTAGCTTCCACTCTGCGCTTAGCCACATTTCAAAAATCACAATATGCTAAAAAGACAATAAAATCAAATTAACAATACTATAATAATGAGAACAAAGTGTCTAAACTATCATCAGAATAATCTATAGTCTCCGATCAGCTTATTATTTACTAGAAAATCTTACAAACCGTCGTCCTTTTCACTTCAGATTCAGACAAGAAGCTGTTGTACTTCAGGGAGTGGAGGATTTGTTTGACTCTTCCCATATTGTGGTGGCCACTGGTCTGAAGCTTTCATTGGATTCATAGAGGGCTCCAGAAATGCTAACCTGGTCTTCAGAAGTTTCATACAGTCGCAGTATCTAGATGTACTACAGTATATGGCACAGGAGCAGATGGCTGCCCAGCCAGAAAATACAGCATTCTTTGTTCTGCGGTGGGACAGCACTTTCTAGTAGATGTGTGCAGCCTGTTAATGATGCTGTAAGCTCATTCTCTGACCACAACACAGGGCTGAGCGTCCAGAGCACACGGTGCAACGGGTAAGAGTTGTCAATTTTTCAGTGATACAGATTACATCTCATCAGATTTTACTATATTAAAGGGGTTATCCATGACTAATGTAAAAATGAAAATCAGACATCATATAGTACATGACAATCTTCATTTAATCGTTCATTTAAAGAAAATGTTTCATCAGAAAATGACCTATCACATTTTTATGCTCAACATATTTTTAAAGGATTTTTTGATTATGTGATTTTGAATCCATCTCCATATCTATATTTAAACCAAAACCATAAAATCCTGCAGTTTTCGCACTGGCCACTAAGCCTAATAATAGGCACTACTTCTTGGTCTGTACGGATCAGTTTACTGCAGTTACCTGCTTATCTGTCACTCTAATCCTGCCTGTAGTGATATCACCTCTTTGTATAGATAAGACAGGATCCACCTTTACCAGTAGGTGATTGTCAGAACTTATCTATCCTTTCCTTGTACAATGACCTCTGCACAGGTCACAGAGCTGCCTAGAAATCTCTCCCATAGAAGTCAATGAGGTCCCCTCCAGACCATTGTGTCTATGGACCACAGGGCTGCCATGAAGCAATTGTACAGATGACTTTACTGCAGTTATCTGCTTATCTGTCATTCTTATTCTGCCTGTAGTGATATCACCTCTGTATATAGATAACACAGGATCCACCATTCACAATAGGCTTATCTTTTCTTTCCCTATACAATGACCTCTGCTCAGGTCACAGATCATACCTAGAAAACTCTCCTATAGAAGTCACTGAGGTCCCCTCCAGACCATCGTGTCTATGGCCCATGGGGCTGCCGTAAAGCAATTTTCTTAATGCTGTGTAAATGCTGTTAAGAACAGCTCAGGCAAGATGGTCGACCTGTAATCATGTTCAGGAAATAGAATAAATAAATCTGTAATCAGAAAATAAAAACAGATTAGAAAAAAAAGGATAAGTGTTACTATCTGATTTTAACTTGCAGATAAAAAAAAATTGTGACACATTTCCTTTAAAAATGGCCCTTTAAAAAACGAGAGGCGCAATTTGTTGCGATGGACAATTTCCTCTGCATCAGTTTTGATAACTTCTCCCCAATATGCTCTCGTCTTGTACAATAACATACTGAATAATGAAGACACAGAGGTGCATTACGTGCTAGTAAATGTATTACTGGTATAGACCTTACATTTATCTTTCCGTCTATTGGATTTCATCACTTTGCTTCCTCCTCACAAATGATTTATGATGGAAATATTTACGTGCATGACTCTGTTCCTTGACAGCTTGGATGAGAATGGACAAAACAAAATTAAGGAAGAAGGAAGACAGCTGGTGACAGGTTTTCTTGGTCTTTAAAGGGAACCTGTCATGTTGAGCTGTAGGCAGAATATTATAGAGCAGGAGGAGCAGAGCAGATTGATATATGGTTTTATGGGAAAAGAGTCAATAAATCTTGTATTTTATACATTTATATCTCTGCTCATTCTGGGCTTTAAAGCCCAAGAGGTGGTCCTATCAGTGATTGACAGCCTTACCTCTATGACTGTGTATACAGGGATAGCTGTCAATCACTGATAGGACCGCCTCCTTAAAGAAGGAACTCCCGCAAAAAAATTTATTCCATGTCCTGCTAGAAATGTACATGATGTAATCTGTAGTGAATGTAATTTTCTTACCAGTAGCTGAATTTTTGAGTTATATCATCCTGAAGTTTCTTATCTGTGTCATGTGACTAGGAATTAGACCCACCAACTCACACATAGACTTATGTGTGGACAGGAAGTCTAATTATCTATGTATTCCTATGGGAGCCTCACTTTCAGTCTCATAGGAATGAATAGAGAAGTGACTGGCTTGCTGTCCTGGGTCAGTTGGAGGTCAGGGAGTTGGTCACATGACCCAGCTACAATAAGAAGAGATTGGAAACTCTCAATTTCAGCCTCTGATAAGAAAATGACATTCACTACAGATTATATCATGCACCTTTCTAACAGGTCAGAGAAAATAAAAATGTTTGCGAGAGTTCTTCATTAATGTCAAAGCCCAGAATGAGCAGAGATATAAATGTATAAATTACAAGTTCAGCTGAATATTTTCTCATAAAACTATACATCAATCTGCTCAGCTCCTCCTTCTCTATAACATGCTGCCTGCAGATTACTTAGCATTTTCATAGTGACAGGTTCCCTTTAAAATGAATGTGATTCACATATTGTGCAAACTACTTCTGGCTGGCTCATCAGCAAAGCCGCCATCGAAATCCTAAATCTGTATGTTCATACCCTGAAAATATTAATCACAAAGATATCAGACAGGAACCACCATTATTATAGCTATGAGTGCCAGCCAGCATGTATGAACCACAAACGAACATGAACAGGACAAGGAACACGCACGAAAGACTATATAGAACCTCATAAATCCTATATATAGAATAAATCACATGATTTTATTAAGGGAGTTTTCCGTGATTTTGATATTGATGGCCTATAATCAGGATAGATTATCAATATCTGATCGATGGGAGTCCTGTACTCCAGCAGACCAGCTGTTTGAAGGGGCTACATAGTTCTGGTGAGCACTTAGGCCTCTTCCCAGGGAAGTGATGCCATATTCATCGGTCACGTGGCTTAGGCACATCTCAGTCCCATTCAAGTGAATGGGCCTGAGCTCCAATACCAAGCATAGCCACTATGCAATGTAAGGCGCTGTGTTTGGTAAGCTATGAGAAGGCCATGGCTCTTCAGACAGCTGGTTAGTGGAGGTCCTGGGAGTCAGTTCCCCAACTGATCTAATACTGATGACCTATCCTGAGGTTATGGACCAGTTTAGAATCCAAGGTTGACACGGTACACATAAAAGGTTAGTATATAAAATGAGAATGCTTGGCCTGGGAGAAAATGTCTGTATGTGGGTAAGTAACTGGCTCAGTGATAGAAAACAGAGGGTGGTTATTAACGGTAGATACTCAGATTGGGTCACTGTCACTAGTGGGGTACCACAGGGGTCTGTATTGGGTCCTATTCTCTTCAATATATTTATTAATCTTGTAGAAAGCTTGCACAGTAAAATATCAATTTTTGCAGATGACACTAAACTGTGTAAAGTAATTAACACAGAGGAGGACAGTGCACTGCTACAGATGGATCTGGATAGACTGGAGGCTTGGTCAGAAAGTGGCAGATGAGGTTTAACACTGACAAATGTAAGGTTATGCATATGGGAAGGAATAATGCAAGTCACCAGTACATGCTAAATGGTAAAGCACTGGGTAACTCTGACATGGAAAAGGACCTAGGAATTTTAGTGAACAGCAAACTAAGCTGTAGAAGCCCGTGTCAGACAGCTGCTGCCAAGGCCAATAAGATAATGGGTTGCATCAAAAGGGGCATAGATGTCCGTGATGAGAACATAGTCCTGCCACTTTACAAATCACTAGTCAGACCACACATGGAGTACTGTGTATAGTTCTGGGCTCCTGTGAACAAGGCAGACATAGCAGAGCTGGAGAGGGTTCAGAGGAGGGCAACTAAAGTAATAACTGGAATGGGTGGACTACAGTACCCAGAAAGATTATCAAAATTAGGGTTATTCACTTTAGAAAAAAGACGACTGAGGGGAGATGTAATAACTCTGTATAAATATATCAGAGGTCAGTACAGAGATCTCTCCCATCATCTATTTATCCCGAGGACTGTGACTGTGACGAGGGGACATCCTCTGCGTGTGGAGGAAAGAAGGTTTGTACACAAACATAGAAGAGGATTCTTTACGGTAAGAGCAGTGAGACTATGGAACTCTCTGCCTGAGGAGGTGGTGATGGTAAGTTCACTAAAAGAGTTCAAGAAGGGCCTGGATGTATTTCTGGAGGGTCTACAGGTTATAGTTACTAGAGAGGGGTCGTTGATCCAGGGAGTAATTCTGATTACCTGATTGGAGTCGGGAAGGAATTTTTCCCCCTAAAGTGAGGAAAATTGGCTTCTACCTCACAGGGGTTTTTTTTGCCTTCCTCTGGATCAACTTGTAGGAAAACAGGCTGAACTGGATGGACAGATGTCTTTTTTCGGCCTTACAAACTATGTTACTATGTTACTATGTTACATCATACAAAAATATATAGGACAAAGTTTGTAAATCACATTAATCGCAAGGTAACTTGTCCCCTGACTCCTAATAAGGTTGGTATACCCCCAAAAGGAGAGAAAATCAATATGTAAACCCCAGCATGGACCGCAAATAATTAGTAATACACAAATATGTGAATCTCAGAACACGATTATAACAAATGTTTACAAGGGTCTACAAGTGGCGATTATTGCTCCATGAGAAAGGAGCGGGAGTGTGCATGCATGACTACCACACCATTCACTTCTATGGGACTGCTGAGTACAGTGCTCCAGTAGTGCCCATTTAATACTTGTCCTCACTCCCACAGGGCTCAGGCAAAGAACGCCATACGGTGTCCGGATATACGTAGCCACGCAGTGCACTATACCACACAGCACCTCCCGCTTCTCTATCGTGTGGATACCCGATGTGTGCTGATGCTGAATTCGATTGGGCTGCTTAGCCAAATTTTACAAAAAATTTCTTTGGAAATAGTGGGTGAAATGGCAGGGAGCAGTAATTGTGCTGACTCCCCCCTCCACCCCCCATCAATGTACCGCTCAGATGCCGCGTTCATCGCTGATTGCGGATGCGGATTGCTGATGATCATCTGACTTTAATATTAAAGTGTATAATTAAAAAAAAAAAACAATAAAATCATACTTACCTTATCCATTTGATTGTGAAGTCAAAATCCAGTGCAAAATCTCGCGTGGCCCGTGGTGACGTCATATGTCCAATGACATCATTCCAATCCTTCCCACCATTGCAGCCGTAATGTCATGTTCTTGGCTGCAGTGGTGACATGCCCGTATACCACACAACCACTACATTTAATCACTGGCCTTCAGCAGTATACAGTTGCAGGGTGGTGTGCAGTAAAAGCAGGGGTGCCCCTAGCTTTTCTGCTGCCTGAGGCGCAAATTTAAACGGCAACCCCCCCCCCCCAAATGCCGATTTCTCAACCTAGCCCCTTTGCTGCAATGAAAGCGCTCATTCACCAAGGCCCTTCGACTGCCCCCCTCTTACCGCTACCTGGTGCTGCCTGAGGCGATCGCCTCACCAGTCCTCATTGGTGGTGCACCCCTGAGTAAAAGGGCGTTACCACGGCAGTCATGTAAACAAAGCCTGGACAGGAGGACATTAATCTTATTGTTCTGGCTACTGTCAGGGAAGGTAGGTTACAGCCCACATGCTAAAAGAGAATTGCAGTCTATGCGATGGATGGCGGAAACCAAGGGCTCACTAGGACCCGCCAGTCCCTTGAAGCTACTAGTTCCCAACAGTGGTGCTTGAAAGTTGGCAAACCTTTCAGAATGTTCCCTATTTCTGCATAAATTTGACCTAAAACTCAGATCAGATATTCACACAAGTCCTAAAAGTAGATAAAGATAACCCAATCAAACAAATGAGTCAAACATCAGACTTGGTCATTTATTTACTGAGAAGTATGATCAAATCTGTTTCAAATTTTTGCAGAAATATATAGGAAATTCTGGAGGGTTCATCGCTGTTTACATTTGCAAAATTTCCATAAAAATCACAGGGTCCTTATATTTGCTTTTTGATTTTTCCTTTTTCATGTTTTCAGGTGGAATTTTCCTTATCCAGCTTGGTAAATGTGGCGGCTGATCGTGGCGGATGATCCTTTCATGTCAGCATCTTATTAGTACCAGTTCTTACGGTAATATTTTGGGTGGAGATGAGCGCCACAGTTACGGCAGAATGACAATGATGATTTCATGTGTATTTTTCTGAACAAATTGCAAGATGAGCAATATAATACGGAGAACAATACACAATGCTAATAAACACGTCATTGACATTAATGCAATCGCTCAGGTGACCCTGTGACACAGTGCTAACGGATGGGACACTCCACGAAAAACAGGTTTTCTGAAGCAACAGCATCAGACTATAGACATAATGCATAGAATAAAGGAAGTGAAGGACATATGAGGTGATGAGTCTGCTTCTACTATATAATTACGGTGTGACTTCACCTTTGGTAACTTTATATTCAGCTAGGGGAGGATTGGCCATAGACCTTACAGGGAAATTTCCCGGTGGGCCGATGACCAGAGGCCTCCTGAGCCCACCTCACGGCCATCCAGTAGAATTTTTTGGGGATGTATTTTGTGCTGCTGGCAGTATTTTGTGATGGACTGTGGTATTTGGATCTGTTGGGTGATATAATGTGCCACAATATGGTATCGCTGGCTCTGCCTTCCATCAATTTGGACCTGACTACAAAATGGAGCCACTTTTATTATTTTTTTCAGGACCACTTTAAGTTCCCAGTCCACCCCTGATTCAGACCTTGGACCTGAGGTGCTAATGTATTCAATTCCAAGCATAAAACTACCCCCTTCATGGTACCCTTTGTATCTTTCACTTCGAAGGGTCTATACCAGACATTTGTTGGGTCACTCGGAAGGGGAAAACAGGAGGCTATTTGGGGGTTTCAGAATTTAAGTTGAATGCAAAATTGGCCCCCAATTGACTATTAAGTAGGGTCAGTCCTTTTAATAAATAAGAAATTGTGCAGGTCTTGTGGAATAGCAGCAATAAAAGGTGAGGATGAGCCCTTTTTTGGAATGAGCCATTGACAAGAGTACCGTCTCAAAGGCGGCCATGCTGACATGGATACATACAGTAGAAGATTAATCCCTGTCAGCCAGGGGCAAATTGGCCATAGACCCTACAGGGAAATTTCCCGGTGGGCCGATGCCCGGGGGGAGCAGCCAGTGGATGTTTTTGGGGATGTATTTTGTGCTGCTGGCAGTATTTTGTGATGGACTGTGGTATTTGGCTCTGTTGGGGTGGTATAATGTGCCACAATATGGTATTCCTGACTCTGCCTTCCATTAATTTGGACCCGACTTCAATTTGGGCCATCAGCCTTGGACCCTCCAAGTTCCCCATACTGTTGGTGATCAGCAGCGTGGGAACTAGATAATGATTTGCCCAAGAACTACTTCTGCAATCTGAAGAACTAGGGAGAATAAAAGACTGAAAATTAGATGTATAATTGTAAGCCGTATGTCACAGTTTAGCAATGATCTTTTGTAATTTCCAGCTAATGTAATTACCAATAGAGTCACGTGTCCACCCGGGCACAATGCCAATGACTGAAGTAAACAAAAGGTCTGGAGCTACAATGAGTGTAAAAAGAAGGAAACCTTCCCACTGCCTTACATAAGGATTGATGTGAAAAGCAACTGTGCCAGAGGTTGTGTGCTATCCTGAATAGAGGTTTTATAATTGCACGGTGCAGGTGAACGGAGGACAAACCAATTCAGACTGTGTTGGGATTAACTCTTTTTTTACTGAAGACTATGTTCACTATGCCTGCTGGATGAAGGTGTGCGCCGTTTCTGCAATTAACAGACTTTGAAAAGGGCCGAATAGCGGGACTTTGAGAAGCTGAATGGTCCATCCGTCAAGTCTTGGAGTTGGACAAGAAGTTTTTGTAGCGCATCAGTGGTGTGGACAGTGGTCAAAAGAGGATCCTCACACGTGCAGACAGAGTTCTGGATAGTCAAGGCAGACAGATGCATCTCAAATTGGTTCTACAGTAGCCCTTGCCTGGCTGCTGGGACCATAAGGGCATGTCTACTTGAAACAGGACTACATTCACACACTCCACCAGCTCATCTTCCACCTCCCTCTCATCATCGCCTAGATTGCCAGCACCGGTGCCGCGAGAGAGCCCACCTATTGGAGGCATGAATGGTCAACAATGGTGTTCAGTGATGAAAGCTGTTCTGCCTTGGTACTAATGATGGCAGCATCAGAGTTCGCAGAAGGGCTGGAGACCACCTACTGCCATTATACATAGTGCAAAGACACATTGCATGCAAGAAGTTCAGAGACACACAGAACCAAGAGCAGGTATCACAGGACCACAATAATGGGACCACAAGTCCATATCTTCTCCTCATCGGTTCTCCACTTGGTGTGTTCTGATACCTGGGCTCTGGCTCTGACTAAGCTAAACACCCAGTATATGGACACATGTGCACACACTGGAGCAGTATTCCTAGGCCATCGGGCTGAATCTCATTGTGATGTATATCCCACCTTATAACTGGTGGATGGTCTTCATTAACCCAGGCTCTGGTCTCAAGAGTCCTTATCACACAATGGATTCCAACAATGACTTTCAACAATGTTCAGTCTCCTGCACCTGACGAGGCTACAGCTTAGATCTCCAAGTACCCAGGTCTCTGCTACAGCTTCTTGCTCGTCCTCACTGATTTGGTTTCTATCACAGCTCCCATCTGGACCCATCTGCAGCCTCCCTTTGTTATGAGCTCAGCAACAATCATCATCAAACAAACTTAGCATTCCATTCTGTCCCCCATTCCAGAAGTGGGCTAGTCCTGCTTCCTACCAAGGGAAAGGTTGCAGGAAGCTATGGAGGGTTGAGAGTTGAAGGAGAGGAGTCAACATGGCGCAGTGAGGGGAGTGCCCCCTCCTTCAGCAGGAGCCCTGGGAAGCAGCTTGTAGAGCACCATGACTCCTTGCAGTTCATGGAGTATTACAAGACTTCAACAGCCAAAGGCACCAAACTTAACGGTACCAGAACCTCTAGAAAGTCAAGTAATCAGATTGAAGCCAGAGATTAGCACAGCAGAGAGAGAAAGCAAATAATCCAAGTTCTCTTGTTTACCATTAGCCTACCGGAGCCAAGAGAGAAATCAAGTATTGTTCGGATGACAAAAATTTATCGCAAGTTTATTCAAGTAAAACCTTTAAACTTCACCAAGTCTGGACTCGACTTATTCCCAACAACTACAACTCCTTTGTTGCTATGGAACCTAACCCCGGGGAGCAACAGTATCACTATTAGGGCCACAACATACCACCCGGCATTCCTAAACACTGGGACCTGATCACCCCTGGGAGACAGCCCGCTGCAACTGTAACATAACAAACTGTGAAAAAACTGAAAGCCTCTGAAGACTTTTTGAATGCTCTGTATATACAATCACTTCCATATTTCTGTAATTTTTTGCATTTTTTTTTTTATAGGAGCTTGTGAGGCAACCCACAGATGAACAACAAAGTGTCATAATTCTCAGAGAAGTCATAGGTTAGTTCGGTCCACCCAACCCTCTGTATTAGTCACAGGTATAACTATAGTACATCAGGCCATTTAGCGTACAGTGATATTAACTGAGTATAAAGTTATGATGTCATCATTTTTTGGAGATTTGAAGGGAAAAGCAAATCTGACCTCTTGTAATTCCAGAAAAAGCTCTGCCCAGATAAAATAGCTAATTCATCAGTCAGCCATACTGTAGGTCTAAACCTGCCTATTATCCATCACAGATAATGCCGCAGCTTCAGCAAGGGCCACAACAATGCTCATGTAAAGGTTTTGCATGCTCTGCTTTTGGCAGCTTTGCTCCTCAAAACAAGACACAGAAATGATCCCGGTGCTCAAACTCAGCGACTACTATGAATGGGAAAAATACTGAAAAAATACTGGACCAGTTATTGTAAATGTGGTGATCCTGGATACAAGGTTTTTTTTAATTTGGGGGGATTAAATTATGTTTTTTTGTAATATAAATTATAGTTATCTATATACTAGTATATTACACTACTGGAAAATGAAAAAATAAAACGGCGGTGCAGTTGGATCGCGTTAGCGTTGAATTCACACTGTAGATAAGTTCTCACAAATCAATTTATTGGTGCGACACATCCTGTATTGCCAGATCTGTCTCAGGAACATGTAATCCTGAGCGCCATGGTTGCTGATGTGATCCATAATATTCCCTGGGAGCGCTCCAAGTAGCACCTCATTGCTACAATCAGGGGCAGATTGGCCATAGACCTTACAGTGAAATTTCCCGGTGGGCCGATGCCCAGGGGGCCGTCTGAGCCCTCCTCACAGCCGTCCAGTGGAAGTTTTTGGGGATGTATTTTCTGCTGCTGGTGGCAGTATTTTGTGATGGACTGTGGTATCTGGCTCTGTTGGAGTGGTATAATGTGCCACGATATGGTATTGGTGGCCGTGCCTTCCATCAAGTTGGACCCAACTACAAAATGGGTACACTTTTTGTATTTTTTCCCACGGCCACTTTTAGTTCCCAGTCCACCCCTGGCTACAATACACCATTTCTTAATGTTGCTAATCATCAACCATGACTACTTGGAGTAGGACTGCATTCACACACTCTACTAGCTCATTTGCCGTTGACCTCTCATCATCACCAAAAGCACCTGCACTGGTGCCGCGAGAGAGCCCATTGGAGGCATGAATGGCCAACAATAGTGTTGAAAGCAGGTTCTCCCTTTGTACTAATGATGGCCACGTCAGAGTTTGCAGGAGGCCTGAACTGCCATCATGCATAATGTGGAAACACACAGGACCAACACGAGGTGGGACACCATTAAGTACCATGGCTGTTCCCATGTGGTATTCACATGTGGGAACACTGACCAGCCTTCAATGTCCAGGATATCTTGGAACCAGTCCTTGCTGTGATATTTCAACAAGATAACACCCATTCACACACTACCCGCACTACACAAGGTGCACTTCAGGGTGACCAGCACTTCCCCTGCCTTGCCCAATCCCCAGATCTCTCCCGCATCAAGTATGTCTGGGACTGGATGGGGCGACAGATCTTCCATTCACAAATTGCCCAAGTGAAAAAAAGGGACATTAAGGATCAAAGAGGGACAGAGGGACTTGGGTCAAAAAGAGGGACTGTCCAGTGAGTGTTTTCCAAAAGTATATTTGAAAACCTACACCAGGCAATGCTTGAATGGGACCGTAGACAACAGCGCCAATGTGCAGGGAAAAATTTTCAGGATCAGTGGGGGTCCCAGAGGTTGGGGGTCCTCTTGTTTGAATAGAGGAGCAGTTGCCATGGCATTGGCATGGAATCGGGGGCACAGGATTCTTGTTCTCATGATCAGTGGGGATTTGACATCTTGAACCTCACAAGACTGGTGGTCCAGAGGTTAAGGAATCACTTGTTGTTCCTGGAAAACCCCTTTAACCTTTAACTCCACTATAACTGATATGCACAAAACTAAACCTGATTGATGATACTGCATAAGTGAATTAAATAGAAATTCAGCTCTGCTACATCTGTATGTTAGAAGCCTGTGTGCATGAGATGACATAAATCCACAAACCCTTCTTACTTTCTACTTCCATAGTTGCTTTCAATGAAAACACAAATGACGGTATGTGTAAGAGGGAGGTCAATGAAGGAATGCAAACATGAGCATGAAAACAAGATTTTCCTGGAAAGCGCTGATTGTTCTCCAGATCTTTTACTAAGAAGGAGGCGGTGGTCCTTATAGTCCAATCAGCAGCCACTGTACAAGTCTTAGCTTCATGTGACCGGCCAAGGCTCTGCCACAGAGTCACTAATCACTTCAATAATGGCCTGTGGGAATAGCAGAAAGTATGCGGAGCTCGTGTGTAACAGTATTGTGCGTTCCTATTGTATGTGTGTGAATGTGTAGTACTGTGCCTGGTGTCTGAAACCTGTGCCGTATGCTGAGCAGACATCTGCTCCCAATATCAACCATTTACTCAGTGGCAAGGACTCCCATCATCTGCATTAAAGCGTTACTGTATTAAAAAAAAAACTCTTGATATGTAGTGATGAGCAAAGTATTCAAAAATTTGATTTGCCAAATTTTACAAAAAAATTTGCTTTGTGACGAATTACTTAGTCACGAAACGCATTTCTATGTAAGTAGTGGGTGCAATGACAGGGAGAGGCAATTACACCACCTTCCCCCCATTATTGATCGCGACATCTAACAGCAATAATACAATGTAAAATAAAAAATTTTAAAAAATAATAAAATCATACTTAACTCATCCATTTGATCATGAAGAGCCTGCCACCGCCATATTGATTGAAGATCTAGCGCGAAATCTTTCACGGCCCGTGATGATGTCATCACGTTAGCAGGTGCGGTGACGTCATACATCATCGCGCACAGGATTTTGTGTGAGATCTTCAATCAAGATGGCGTCAGGAGGCTCTTAGCGCTCAGACGGAGGAGATAAGTATGATTTTTTCAATTTTTTACCGCCATTCAGGGAAAATCAATTTGCTACCATGAAGCACGACGAAATTCGGCTTCACGACAAATCGAATGTTGCCTGAAATTCCGATCGAAGTCCACTTTGTGGAGTTCGATTCCCTCAACACTATTGATATGTTAAAGCAACATATCAAAGGGCTGATCAGTGAGGGTCCAAGTACGGAGACCCCCACCAATTATTAGATTTGTGGGGGTCATACAGTACATAGCCCTCTCTCCTTGCTGCTGAAGACAGTAGAAAGTCTATGGCCTCATGCACACGACTGTGGTTTTGGTCCGCATGCAAGCTGAATTTTTTTGGGGTTTGATGCGGACTCATTTACTTTAAATCTGCACATCCGTTCTACGCCCCCCCCCCCCAAAAAAAAAAAAAAAACAGAAACATGACCTATTGTCTGTATCATGGACAAGGATAGGACTGCTCTACTGATGGCTGAACATTCTGGTCTGCAAAAAGCAGAACGCACACCACCAGCATCCAGGTCTGGATCGTCCGCATGTCCTTCCCGTTGGCTCGCACATCCGCTCCGCAGCCTCGCAAAACAAAAAAAAAGGAAACATGTCCTGTTGTCTGTATCATGGACAAGGCAATGCACACTGCCAGCATCCCTGTTTGCAGACGTCAAAACGGACATGGTCACATGCATGAGGCCTATGAGCCCAACTCGAATCCTTCTCCTGCAGTGAGAAGAGACAATGCTCTATGTGAGTCTTCTTTCTCTTCCTTCTAGTAATTTGTGGGGGTTTCAACACTCAGACCCCCACCAATCAAAGCCTTTCATATGTCACCATGTATACGACATATTTTGGGTCTACATCCGATCTGCATTCATTTCAATGGATGTCATTCGTATTTTTTGTGGATCCACATCTTGTAGGCCACAAAATACATACAGTCGTGTGAATGCACGCGAATACAGTAAGTGGACTCCTTGTTCTCTGCGACCTGCACAGTCTGACAATGGCAGCACTGATTGGATAGAGTCAGTATGTGCAGGGACACACCCCCAACTGGTTACCTCCCCTCTGTACCCTTACTGCAGACTGCTAGCAATTCATTCATAACTTCTAGTAGAAATAATTAAGGAATGGCACAACATAGAGACATAAGAATAGATGATCCAAAATTGTTATTACATGGGGAATGCATGAAGATATTACAACAGGCATGTCAGGAGTGGTGAAAGGTCCTCTTTAAATACCTCGGTCAAGGCGCAGTGACTTGTTGATCTCCCCGACATTCAGCACATATGGCTTATCAGTGGGATGTGAGGACCACACATTGCTAGAATAGCCTTCTTGTAATGTAATACTATTACTATTACGGATTATATAAGAAATGACGCGCTGAATTTGTGTTTGCGACAGAGAAATCCTGGCTGGTATCATGAGGAGGATATGCCGTAATGATCACCTCATGCAGCGCGATGCCCAAATATGTTCTGAACCTTGTATGTAAAGTGCCATTAACGTACGCGCTAGCAGTGCGGAATAATACATTACTGTGGACATATAACACCCTGCAGCACAGGCATGTGATAACTGGCACTTCATCTACTGCCAGGGTTTTAAAAGTTGGCATCTGTGTAGGAAATCTACGTCATCCATGAGCTTGAAGTCTAAGTATGCCTCGGGGGTTTAATGTCACTTTCTTAAAGAGGCAGGCTGGAGAGAACTTCTCCAAAGAAACCCCCTGAGTGAAAAGGAGCATCCTAAAGCTGATGATCCTACGAACAGGGAGGTCTGAATTACTGTAGATAAGCCCTTAAAAATCGACCTGTTAGGACAGGTATAGCTTATTCTTTAAAGGGGTTGTCCCATGAAAAATATTCTATGAGTTATTCAGTGAACTGTATTTGTATTGCGCCACCTGCTGTTCGCTCTTTTTCCAATTTCTCTGTCCTGCCCGCTGAGATGGAAGCACACGCTCAATTCCATCCTTCGATGGCCACCGGATGCAGCTGAAAGGACACACCCGTGAGTAAGGACATGCCCCCTAAGCTGACAGATTGAATTAATTGCTATACCAGGAAAAAAATCATAGACATAATCTTCCCATAAAATAACACTTTTATAAATTACTATTAAAACATAAAAAATAAATACGACTTCACTCCAATTACCACTCACGTGACCATAATGTGCTTCACTCTTTGGTATGTGTGCTTACACATTCCCCATTCCCGTTTCACGTCACCTCCTGACGAAGCAAATGCGAAACGCGCATTGAGAGAATCGGGTATCCAGCAAGAGTGCAAACGGTAGGCGCCCCTCTTGGAGCTATTGTTTCCTTTTAGCGGCAATAGGCTATTTACAGAGTATTATAGGTGAATTGCGGGTTAATTATATGATATACCTTACTACCACCACAGCCATATTAATATATATTTATTATTTAGAAGGTCAGGTGCAGTTATGTTCACTAATACCCTGCCGCTATATACATACTAAGGCCTCATGCACATGACCATATGTATTTTGTGGTCCGCAAAAAATATACTGATGACATCCCTGTGTATTCTGTATTTTCCGGGAACAGAACAGCTGGCCTCTAATAGAACAGTCCTATACTTGTCTGTAACGTGGACAATAATAGGACACGTTAAATTTTTTTCCGGAACGGACATACAGAAACGGAATGCACATGGAGTCCTTGTCCTTTCCTCTTTTTTGGCGGACCCATTGAAGTGAATGGTTCTGCATACAGGCCTAAAAAAAAAAAAAACAGAACAAACAAAATATGTTCGTATGCATGAGCGGTGTAAGGGGTGTGCATTTTGAATTTGGCAGGGGGTTGTCAGAAAGTTCACTCATTGAGAAATATCATTGCCTATGCAAAATTCATATTGATTTTTGTAATTGGCATCAACATTAAAGGGAATGTGTCACCAGAAAACAACCTATTGCTTAAATCAAGTGTTTTATGTAAAAAAAATGTGTAATTTTAAATTTTCCATGCTACTATCTATATATTTTTTTTTTTTTAAACTAAAATCCTGCCACTAAGCCTAATAATAGGCATCACTTCCTGTTCTGTTCAGATCACTTTTCAACAGTCATCTCATTATCATCACTGGCAGGATAAAAATAATAATAATATTTATTTATATAGCACCACCATATTCCGCAGTGCTTTACAAAATCATAGGGTTCTTGTACAATACAAAAATGACTGGCTAATATACAACTGAAACAGTAGGAGTCAGGGCCCTGCTCGCAAGAGCTTACAATCTATGAGGAATAGGGGGTGACACAGTAGGATTCGAGACATAATTGTACTGAAAGAAGTGGTGCCAGCCGATCTGCTTCGGATTTGGGACTGTTAGAGGATCGAGTTCAGGCCAGAGGAGTTGGTGGGGGAGAGGTTTAGTTGGGGAAAGGTCATTTTAGGAAGCTTGATAAGCCTGTCTGAAAAGATGTGTTTTTAGGGCACGTTTGAAGGTAGGGAAGTTGTGAATTGACCTAACTTTTTTAACTTTTCTCTAGATAACATAGGACCCACTATTCACAAAAAGTGATATCACAGCTTATCTACTCCCTCTACAGAGTCACAGGTCAGAGAGCATACCTAGAAAATCCCATAGAAGTCAATGAGGTCCCTTCCTGTCCCTTTTGTGTATGGTCCATGGTACGGTAGCTACTGTAAAGCATATCTCCAAATGCTGTCATTTTCTGACGGCACATTCCCTTTAAGAACAGTTCAGACAATATGACTGCCCCATAATCATGTTCAGGAAACAGAATTTTAATCAGAAAAAAGCAATAAAGAATCTGGTATAGCTGGCAGAAAAAATGATAGGTGACACAAGAACAGAAGGTGACATTTCATAGTAAGTACCTATCTACGGGAACGCCATTATATCACAGCCAGGTAGTAAACAAAGAATTTCTCTCGAGACAAAGCGTATGTGCTGGAGATCAGCCGATCCTCTGCAAAGAGAACTTTAATCCATTTAAAAAGAACGCAAACAAATTCATAAAGTGACATCCTGTATGTGAGGGAACAGCGCGTTCAGATGGTCACGAGGGAGACGTGTGTGATTCATTACCCTGCATTATAAGCTACTATCAGGTTGCTTTGTACTGTAGTGAATGTGCTATGCTTGTACAAATCATAAATGAAAGGTATACTAGGGCCAGCTCCAGAGAGAGGATGGCGGGAGTCCCCTCTCAATCCAGCCCCATTGGGGCACTCAACTGACGGACCGCAGATGCTGGTGTCCGGACCCCTGCGTGTCCTGATTTCAACTGTATCATTGAAAGTTGAATACAATGGTGAAGCAGGGAGCCATTCCCCTGCTAGCGGTGGTTCAGCGATGGCAGTCAGGATGCAGTGATGTCATCGTACCCGTTGCGCTGGGCCACAGGCCTTCAAACTGGAGGTAATAAAGGGCATCACACTGTGGAGGCACTTAAGGAGGCATCACTATGTGTGGGGAGGCCATTTAAAGGGGTTATCCAACCCCTATAATGACCCCCCTAACGCCCGGGCCTCTCATATACCGTATTGTTCGCTTTATAAGACGCACCCAATGATAAGACGGACCCCAGATTTTAGAGTAGGAAAATAAGAAAAAAATATTTTTCATCAGATTGTCATATCAGATCCCCCATAAACATCAGGACATCCCAACAGACTCCCATATCAGTCCTCCATGTCAGAACCCCATCAGACCTCAGATCAGCTCTTTCAGACCCCATCAACCTCAGATCAGCCCTTTCAGACCCCCATCAGCCCTTTAAGACCCCCATCAGACCCCCATCGGACCTCAGATCAAACCCTTTCAGACCCCCATCAGCACTTTCAGACCCCCATCAGACCTCAGATCAGCCCTTTAAGATCCCCATCAGACCCCCCATCAGACCTCAGATCAGCCCTTTGAGTCCCATCAGACCCCATCAACCTCAGATCAGCCTTTGATCCCCATCAGACCTCAGATCAGCCCTTTTAGACCCCCCTCAGATCAGCCCTTTTTAGACCCCCCATCAGCCCTTTGTAGACTCCCATGAGGAATTTCAGACCCCCATCAGACTAAAATAAAAAAAATCCACTTACCTCACCTGCGCTGCAGCTCCTCTTCACCTCAGCAGCAGTCTTCCTTCCTTCTTCTCCGGCCGGCGCTGCACTGTCATCTGACTGCTTGCAGTGTCAGGTCATAGTGCGCGCACTACGTCCTGACGTTGTACGGGGTCAGGACAGGGCAGCACCGACAGGAGAAGAAGGAGGAGCGCCGGCCCCAGCAAGAAGACCAGGGAAGACCCCTACTTTGGGGGGAAAGAAGTGCGTCTTATAAAGCAAAAACTACGGTAGGTTATACTTACCCTGCTCCCCAGCACCTGCGTCGCTTCTGATACCAGCACGGTAGCCACTGCATCTGCCTGTCGCGTGGATCAAAACATCCGGCGACAGGGGGAGCAGCCAATAGCAGGCCGCGTCAGGGACGAGCCTCCCTAGCAACCCTAGCCAGGCTCATCCCTTTCATGGCCTGATATTGCCGAACCCCCTGTCAATCCACCCCCCCTGTCACCGGATGTTTTGATCCGCGCAATGGGGAGATGCAGTGTGGGGATCAGGAGCGAACTATATGAGGGGCCCGGGCATTAGGGGCGTCATTATAGGGGTTGGGTAACCCCTTTAAGGGGACATCTGTGAGGGGGCACTTAGAGGGCACGACTTTATGAGGAGGAACTTGTTGGGACATCATACTTTGTGGGAGGCACTTAGAAGGTATCACTTAGTGTGTGGTAGCACTTTTTGAGGTGGCCTCATTCTGTATAAAGGGCACTTAAGAGGGTATCACAGCTGTAGGGAGCACTGAGGGATCATCCTAATGTGTGGGGACACTAAGCGGCATCATTGCTATCTAGGGGGGCACTAGTCACTAATATGTGATACTCTTACTAAGGGGACACTCTTACAATGCTGGGGCACTAAGGGAGTGTAGATACTGTGTGGGATGGCACTAAGGGGGCACCATTCCTATGTGAGGAGCACAAAGGGGATCAAGCTTAATTAGAGACATGACCTATTGTAAAATAAATTGCCGCAGGCACTACACGCTACTGGCGTCCTCCCTGCATATGTTTTTTTCTGTTCAGACCTTCATCTGACGGCAGACCCAAGTATGTGGACATTTACAAAAAGATTCTTGAGTACCCCTCATGTGGACCATGGTTACCCAAATTATAACCCAAGTCCAGTGGACACTGTTTTCAACCCAGTGTGCATGTATTTGTCTTGTGAGACGGAGATAGAGGAGATCTTTCCTTTGGGCAGCTAGGGGTCCTTACTCCCCTCTGGTGAAATCTATAACAAATATTATACTTACAAACGTTGTTGGTAATTTCACGTATTTAAGCCCCGCCTCTGAACCTGCCCCAAATCTGCCCTGGAACACCTACTTCTACACAATCCCCACCCATTTTCTAGCAGGACGAGCTGTTTTTGCTGGGATTGTCTCTGAAAACTATGCAATAACATAAGGGCCTATAAGATCGAAAGATTAGCAGCAAATTATCGTGAACAAGCATTCATCGTAGAGCACGTTCGCGATAATCGGCTCGTATAATTAAGCAGCCGATCAGCTGACAAACAAGTGTTTTCTCGTTCATTGGTTGATGGGCATCTTTCATCAGGATGGAAAACTGCCCAATTATCAGAGGCACATCTTTCCTGTGTAATCACGAATCATTCCTCCAGCGTTCTGCTTGCATCGCCATGTGTAATCAGACTGGTGAAAACGAGCGCCGATAGGTGAGATGTGGTCTCATAAGGTTAGATTTATCAAAACTGATGTAAAGTAGAACTGGCTTAGTTGCCCATAGCAACCAATCAGATTCCACCTTTCATTTTCCAAAGGAGCTCTGAATGGAAAATGGAATCTGATTGGTTGCTATGGGCAACTAAACCAGTTTTCAGTTACACCAGTTTTGATAAATCTCCATTTTGTCCATTCATCTAGGGGGACATCTTTATGGTCCCCACTTACAGTAACTGCCAGCTCAGGCTGGTTGGAGTTTTTTTGTGCTGATTTTTAAGCCCTTCTGCCTCAAAATCATCTCCAAAGAACACAGCAAAACAGCCCCTCATTCTTTTCAATGGGAAGCAGCACTTGCTTTTTTTTACAACGTAGAAGCAGCATGCCCTATTTTGGGGCAGAATCAGCTCTGAATCAGCTCATTTCAATTGAAATGAATGGGAAGCATAAGTCCATGCGTTTTTTGCGTGCTCCGCGCGTCATTTGGCAAAAAAAAAAAAAATCGAGCTTTGTATTGAAGTGAACACCCATTGGTTAAAAAAAAATACGGCAAAAAAATAACTAATCTAAAAC
>ONZH01010485.1:0-13560 GCA_900303285.1 Rhinella marina | reverse complement strand
AGTACCGACATTTTAAAAAAAAAAAAAAAAAAAATTCTTTGCTGAGGGTTAGACTTTATGTACTCCGAAAAGAAAAAAAAATTTGGAGGCTCAACAAAAGCCATTCACTGCATTCTCAGTCGGACAAAGTCATTGGTGGTGTAACCGCCATGCTGTGTCAGGCTAATTTTTGGGTGCTTCACCAAGCTACTGCATACTAACTCAGTCACTGTGTTTTCACCGCCGCCATACAGGGCCACAAAAAATGTTTATGTGGTTCGCCTGCTCCCACAGTGTCACTCGCTCACTCTGTTGTTACCACCATAGTGGTTTGCACTATAGCATCCCAAGATTGCACATTCCCCTTTTTAATCTCCAAGTGATCTATACTGCACGTCACGTAATAAAAATAGGTTCTTTTGCTCTCAGTGATACAAATCCATTTTATAGATCCTTTCTTTCTCTTTAACTGATCTATACTGAACGTCACTTTTAAAAATAAGTCTTTTTCCCTCTCTTTCCAAACTATTTTTCCAGATAGGTGCCATATACGGTATTAAACTAAGAAGACTACATAGAACACATGCCACACTTGATCAATGCTAAATTTTTAAGTTGGGGTTCTGTGTCGTCATTCGAACTCCATCTGGCTGTTGTCACCACCACACACGCTAGCCCAGGGGGCACTCCTCTGGCTCTTCCAGCTCATCCTCCTTCCCCCCACCTACAGGCCCTCTCTCCAAACAATTTACCCGGGTAGGGGACGTATTAGATATTGTACAGATTTTTTTTTTGGTTCTTCTTTTAATTGCCTCCTGCGATAGTGCGATAGACGGGGATCAAACCCGGGTCAACTGCTTGGGAAGCAGCTATGCTCACCACTTTACCACCAACAGACACAGCAACTGATAAGAACAGATACTAAACTTGATGTAAGCCAACATTTCAACAATCGATAACCCGAAACGGGTCCGCCGTCGAGCCCGGCGTTCGGCCACCCTGAGCATTTCACATACTCTGACCCTGGGGCCGCTCATGTACTGACCACTTGGAGGATTGTGGGGCCTACCTCGTTCACGGTTTCTCAGAATTACTATGCCACTTTCTCCAACCCCTCCTCCTCCACCTTCGAATTACCATCCGTGCTTCACGTCCTTCTACCTCACTCTAACTCGGTCACTTTGTTGTCACCGCCATGCTGCGTCAGGCTAAATTTTTGGGTGGCTCACCTGCTACCTCATCTAACTTGGTCACTTGTTGGTGTCACTGCCATGCTGTGTCAGGCTTATGCCTGCATTGTGTGGCTGGGGATAGGAGAGCAGTGCCAGCATCGGCATGGATGATGGACCTTCGTTGCACCTAGTTGGGTGCTTCCCTATATATTCCCACCATGCCAGCCATGGGTTGTACATTAACTAATAACAGGGAAAACAAAAAAAATATTTTACGGGAGGGTCAACCGCAGACACTCCAAAACAATTTTACATGAGGGAGTGTCTCCCCGTCTGCCATCGTGTTCGGTCAGGCTGTCAGTAGGTACACCACCTCTGTCGTCCTCAGAAGCGGCCACTATGAGGAAGGCAACGGCAAGAACATCCCCTTTTCAATTGAGAGCAAGTGAAGACTTGTAGGAGGATGACAGTTTTCTTCTGCAGTGGATTCACCTTCACCTTTATCATTGCCAGACAACAGTTGGTGAAAAAGTAATTGGCAATGATGAAGAAAATATAACGGTGCAGTGGACCGTCTGTGACACAAAACCTATGTATTCCCACCATGCCAGCCATGGGTTGTACATTAACTAACAACAGGGAAAACAAATAAAATATTTTACAGAAGGGTCAACTACAGACACTCCTAAACAAATTTTTAGGAGGGTCAACTTCTGACACTCCAAAGCAAATTTTTGGGAGGCTCGCCTACAGACATTTGACTGCTACCTCAATCTACCTTGGTCACTTGTTGGTGTCACTACGCTGTCACCATGATGTGTCAGGCTTATGCTTGCGTCGTGGGGTGGGGGATAGCACAGCAGTGCCAGCATGAGCAGTGGTGTCACCTGCAGGAGGTGATGGACCTTCATTGCACCTAGTTGGGTGCTTCCCTAACATGTGATGGGCATGTGCCTCGCCTTTCTTGGTCTGGGTGAGCACAATTGCCATGAGGGTAACCACCAGGCTGTTGCCTGAGAATTTTGGGTAATGGTGGGATTAGGCAGCCTCAGAGGCATCCATGCATGCTGCCCCTGCTGTTTCCTGTCCATTCCCGTGGTGTTTCCATCATTTTCTGAGGTTTCCAGGTTTTCACCCAGCCTTCCCTAGGCAGAGCCTTGGTCCCCTGCAAAAATGCTCGAGTCTCCCATTGACTTCAATTGAGTTCGTTACTCGAAACGAGCACCCGAGCATCAGGAAAAGTTCGACTCGAATAACGAGCACCCGAGCATTTTAGTGTTCGCTCATCTCTAATACTAACGCTTTCAGTAATTATTGGCACACATTGCTTTAAAAAATAACTGTGCTCAGGAAACAGTGTCCCTTACACTAAAGTGTAACCAAAATGTTCCCCCAAAATAACTGTGCTAAGCTGACAGGGTACCCCTCACAGTAATAGTGCTCCCCAAAGTCCCCATAAAAATCATTTGTGCCCCCAATAGAGTCAATGTCCCCATAATTCCCTTATAATGTGTGCCAATCCACTCTACTGTGTGCCCTATAAATAAAATACTCCTATATAGTGCCCCCATAGTGCTTCTCCCCTTGTCCCCATGGTGCCTGACATAATGTGCCAGTATAAAATTCCCCCATAATGTGTGCCAGTATAATGCCCCTATATAATGACCCCAATAGTTCTCCTCTTCTCGATTTCTCCATAGGGCCCCCATAGTGATCCTCCCCCTCCAGAATGCCTCTATGTGTTCCAGTGTACAAGATAGGGCCCCAGTAGATACCCCATAGTGCTTCTCTCCCTCCTTCTCCATAGTGCTCTCCATGTGTGCCAGTATATAAGATAGGGTCCCCATAGTGCCCCCCTTGTGTTTCAGTATATAGGATAGTGCCCCCCATTTGTGCCAGTATATAAAATATGACCCCTATAGTACTCCTCCCACCCCATAATGTCCCCATGTTTTCCAGTATATAAAATAGCGCTCTCATAATGCTCCTCCTCCATAGTGCCCCCATGTGTATCAGTATATATGATAGGGCCTCCATAGTGCCCCCATGTGTGCCAGTATATTATAGACCCCCCATATTGCTCTTCCCCGTCCATATTGCTCCCCCATGTGTGCCAGTGTATAAAATTGGGCCCCCATATTGCACCTCCCCCTCCAAAGTGCCTGCAGCCTATCAGAGGAATTGGGAAGGGAGATCCTTCTCCATCCCCTGCCCCGCCGCAGCACTATTCATCTGTATCGGTCTCCTAAAGATAGATAGGATTATTGAGGATTGCTAGGATTACTGCAATTACTGTTTAAGACAACCTAAAATCTATTGTAATAGATAACTTTTAGTGACCTGAATTAGTACTGCAAGGTGTAATAGTAATAGCTCCTATTACCCAGGCTTTACACTCTCCTATTGGTCCCAGCTCTCTCCCTACAGTGTGGATAATGCCTCCCTATCTTTTCCCTACACTATGAATAATCTTTCCCTGAACATCTTAAATAGAGTTGAGCGAGCACCTCTGTGCTAGTTTGCTCGGGTGCTCTAGCTGCGCACTAGGGGTTGCTTGAGTGCTCGGCCGAGCACCCGAGCATAATGTTAGTCAATGGGACTAAACCAGGCCCCCCCCCGCTCGGAAGAGGGGAGGGTGTCTGGTTAATAGAAAAAGTTCAGAATCGCGACTTCTCCTCTTTTACTCCTTTCACTCATAAAAGTATGCTAATTAACTGAATTTTTATGCATTAGCATACAAATGCATACACATTAGCATATAAATTTGTACGCATTAGTGTACAATGCGTAGCGTTAGCATACAAATCAACATTACAGTGAATGCCAGTACTCTCCCGGACGTTTATTCGCTGCGTAGCAGGGAAGAGACTCGCGGATTGTGCTCGAGTATACTTGGTGTTCGGCCGAATACCGAACGGACCCGAGCGTAGGCTCAACACTCAACACTAATCTTAAACACTTTTTTAAAATATTCTTTTCTAATCACTGTCCCTAGTGCCTGTAACGTCTCTCCCTGCACCAAGTTCACTGTAAAATGGTAGAGACCGGGCATGAGGAGATTTTTTATAAGGTTGTAAAATCTCAGGAGCTGGCTATCTGCTGATTGGCTGTCTGCATGGCATTATGGACGTCCCCGCATTCCCAGGCTTCTAACTTCTAACATGTGCAGCTTCGTTACCACAAAGCACAAAGGAATTAAACTTCGGGACAAACCAATTTTTTACTTAAAATAGGATTGAATTCCAATTCATGAGCTTGGATTTTATGATCTCTAATTGTGATAAATCAAGTCATGCAACACTTTTTGAAAATGTTTAGTAGCTTACAGAGAATTATTTACATGTCCAGGAGACTGTCCTCACATTCAGCCATTCTTATTTGGTTATGTGGACTGGCAGAAGCAGAACAGTCTGCCACTGCACTGCTTAGTCAGTAGTGTTCCAACTCGCTGAAATTCCAACTTGCATATGTTAGTGCGTCTGTACAAACAGCATAAAGCGGATACTTAGTTCCGTATTATTATTACTACCTTCAGAGCAGGAACTTGTGTAATTTCAAGGTTAGGCAGTGGCAGCTCATCAGAAACACCTGCAACCTTTAAAGAGGCCAAGATTTGTCAGGAGGGACAACTGTGAAATAATCAATGTTACCCCCTTATAATTTATCCCAGAGCTGACAATTATTCCACAAGGGAAGGATGAAGAACAAGTTATGCATCCTGCTGAACTCCCTGTAGCTTCTGGTGACTGCCGCGGACAATGAAGTCCTCCTATGGATGAGGAAGTGTAGGAGGAGAAGCTGCTACTGGAGGAGGAGCAGGAGGGCAAGTAGTCACTTGACCAGGAGGATGACATTTTTGCTACTGATGATAATGTGCCAGATCTTAAAGAAAGATGGCAGCGGCTGTCCCGTCACAAAGCAACGTTTTTTGTAAAATTTGGTGACACAGCCAAATCAAATTTTACAATGCTTCGCTCATCTGTAATGATGACTAATCAATCCGGGGGAGTGGGAGTAGCGGAGCAAGATAGTACTGGGTCCTGGGGCACGTTGACGAGACTGTCAGTTGTATGCTCGTTTGCTTATGTGCTGATAGTTGTATCATTCACATGAAGCATATTGAGGGTTACTGGACAGCCATACTTTTAGACCCTCATGATCAAAGCAAAATGGGAGGAATGTTTTCATGTTGCCGAAAAGGAGGCCAAATTGCTTAGCATACATTGTGTATACAATTTGCTGCAGCTTTTGGCAAGCAGATGTCTGTCGTTCATGTGCCTGATGGGTAGACCCCTCTCTACCCTCTCCTGAGTCTCCCTGAGATGTGAAACTCCAGCAAGCTGTTCTGGCAGACACATGGAGAATTGCAGTATGCAGTCGTTTGTGTCTGCCTGACTCTCAACTTGTCTGTCGGAACAGTGTACAGATTTCCACTTGACCCCATTATACGTAGTGGGATTGGTGGACATTCCGAACGCATCAGTCAGTGGCGGATCCGGTAAATTCTGAAATTCACATCTGAGGTGTGAAAATAGTCTTACCTCTCAACGTCTCCACTACCACAAGCAGTATAGGCTGCAGCAGTAACCAGTTCAGTTATCAACATGATTGAGAGAATTTTTTCATGCTCTGATCCTGACTGATTCAAATGAGAAAACAGATATGCACTGCCTGAACACCCAGGTTTACTCCTGTGAAGGTAGACCAGCAGAAATACTGAATTTTCCCCTCACAGTGTGATGTCATTTGTATATACATGTATTCAATGCTATTTAGCCTTACAAAAATATCTCAGCTTTGCAAAATGCTTATGCAGCTGTGTCCAGTACATCCTGATACAGATTCTACTCCCCCCACCTGTCCGGGATGCTGCGGTGGAGTAACCAAGACAAGAACAAAAGAATATGTGTTTAATGCTTATCAGCTTGCTGGGGAAACTCTGTGAACGAGGCCCCCACCTTTTCTACTGTGTGTATATGCTTTTGTAATAAACGGAGCAGCCCAGATCACCTCAGCGCCTAAATGTGTTGGGAGACTCCAAACTGACCTTTGTGTCTGTCTTGAGATCTTACCATGTGCACAACCGTTCTTTTAATTTGGACAACTGACCTGACCTTCTTGAAGACAGATTATGTCTTTCTTAAAAGTTGGCGCCCAAAGTCGTGGGGCCCTCAAAAGGAGCACATGTACCCCAATATCCAAAGGTGGTCGACATCTCCGAACATCCATCTCTCGAAATCGAGGCCTGATCAACCTCCACGATCACGGTAAGTTTCAAATACATTGTATGTGATAATTTGCCTGTGATTAGAGAGATGTGGGGCAGATGAGACTAGACTTACGGGTGTTGTGGATGAGTCCAAAGTGACCGGACTGACTGGTGGTCTCCGGTGAGGGCTCGAACCTAGATAACGCACATAGAAGGTCACAGAGGACTCAGGTCGGTTGCATAGGGACCCAGACTGACAGTTCTGTGATAACCTCAATTGGGACTAGCCTGAGAGTTATCAGACATAGCTAAGTGATAGGGACAGTGTAGGGAGTGACAGAGTGGTCACGGTAGGACGCGCTGAGCGGTGCTTATCACGCCCATTGAGCGAATCTCCCCAGGATCGAAGACGGTGAGGCTGTAATTTACGAGTATATAACGAGTATCTGTATGGCCAGGAACCTTTAATAGCTTCCCTCCCTTCCTGGTGATAAGAGAGATAAGGGGCTTGGATCGATAGAGGCCATATCGATAAGACGTCATGTATTTGTTTGAAAAGAAGCCCAACCTTCCCGTTGGAGCTTCTAGCGCTGTTTGTCTGGTGGAAAAAAGAAGGCAAAAGATATGTAAAGGATGTGAAGAACTTGCTTAAGATAATTGGGATGCCTCCAGGAGGCAGATTACAGCCCAGTGAAGGTGTGATCGATGTAGCAAGAGCCTTCTATAGAACTGCTTCAAATCAGAAAAAAAAAAAAAAGATGGACTGTGGAAAGTGTATTGAAGGGAAAGAGAAGTTGGTTAGAAGGGTAATAGGCTGGTGCAGGAAAAATGGTTGATATGGTTTATGTAAGTGACTTATAGAAAGTTGTAGTAGGTTGAGAAAAATATTTCCATTGCAAAATGGCGGATTTGGCTCCTAAAGTGAGACAATGGGAGAAAAGAAAAAAAAAAAAGATCTTCTTCAGTTTTTAGTTACAATTTCCCCCTCCTTTGGAATTTATGATTATTATAATGCTACCATGTCTTCAGCTCATGTTGAAACCCCCTCCTCAGGAATTCCCTCCCCCCGTGGAGTGAGGAGTAGACAATAGTGTGAAAGTGACTTAAGATATAGAAATGTTCCTTTTTGTTGCTGTAGATTGGCTGTATATGTGACACAGAAGAGTAAAGATAAATTAATAACTTTCCTTTTTCTCTTCCTAGCAGCTTGTAAATGTTCAAGCGCCGAGACAATAGTTTATGTGCACACTGCGGTGTGCTTGTGTGTTGTTACAATAACAATGTGTTGTAGGAGTGAACAACCGAAGATAATGGTATTATGTGCCGGCAATTGACTCACTTAATGCTTCTTTCAACACCCCCATACAGGATGGTCTTCTGTGTGTGTCTGTATCCAGGAAAGCTGTGTAGCTGAGAGTTGACTCATTCAGTGGAATGTGAATGAATGCAGCTGTTGTGTTGAATGTGTTTGAAGTTGTGAAGACTGATGGATGCTCAGCAAAGCTGTGTGTGAGTTGTGTGTGGATATGCAGCAGAAAATGAAGGAATGACAATGTGTATGGCGTACCACATTTGTTTTTTTTCTGTATATGCGCATTGGGGATTTTTATTTTTTCCTTGGGATATTTTGTGATTTTATTGGTACCAAATGTTTTGATCAAACTCTACATTTTATTTTTGAAATCAAGGCAATGAAACGTTTCCTATGGGCCCTTCATGTGTTCATGTCTGTATTGTCAGATCTGTTTGTTTCAATGTTTGTATTCTGTTGACTTGTTATATGTTAACTGTGCATCAGAGATCTGTCCTCATGGACAACTGAGACGAGACTGACCGAAAGTGGGAGGATTACATCGTCCGACTGGAAGGGGTGGACTTAGCTGACTCAGAGGGGAGGGAGGAGGACAGGGTGGACGTCCCAGACACAAAGACAGCCCTTGAGCCCATCTCCTAGGTACAAGACACCCCCATGAAAGACGAGTACTCTGTTCATTTAAAGAAAAAAAAAAAAAAGTCCATTCATTTCCACATCCAGAAAAAGCTGGGTACTGCAACAAAACATGCAGAATACACAATATCACACATTTAGCAAACATCAAAACATCGTTTGGTATCTCAAGGTTGGTTATGAAAAAAAAAAAAAATTATGGTGTTGTGTTTTATTTGGTTTAAAAGGTTTTACATTACACAAGATACCCGGGCATTGCTATTGATTAATGTATTAAAATATGCAGGATTATTTGTCAAAATATTATGAAAGTTTGTTTTGAAGTATCATTTAATTAGACCAGGTTTAGAGTTTCACAAAGTCCATTTTGGTTTGACAGAAGACCTCTTTGGTCTCATTGGTAAGTGTTATTTACATACAGTGTTGGACCAACAAAAGTTCTAAGGACATTTGTTTATTTGATCAATGATGGAGAGGAAACCTCAGCAACGGCTTATTCAAACATGAACTGAGTTTTTTGAGTTGACTTTTTGATTGTGTGGAACTGTTCCGGTGCATCTTTCCTGTGTGCAGCTAAAAAGAGCTGGGACTGACAACCTCGGGAAAAGTCCAGGAGCTGCTACGTCAAGTCTACAAGGTGTGGTAAGACACAGTTGTCAGTAACCTGTCACCCAACAAGAAACGGCTTCGACCACAGGTCTGCCATGCTGAACAAGGCCTTGCTGTTCGTACTACACCTGTCCAGGGGTGGACCTTAACGGTAATCTGTGTGCCTAAGACTTCCTGACCAACTAGCAGAGCTGATGCAATGATCTGCAGACCAGTGAGACCAGTGTGTCAAAGCTCCTCCCACAGACAAGGTAATGGACTGTCAATCACCCACTGATAAGAGGCTCTAACATCTGCACTGACATCTACACCTGCTACCCCTTCACATACATAGGGAGGGGTCATAGACTGAACTTTATAATAACAAGCATCAAGTGATGGACAATTGACTTTTCACCAGAGACTTTGTTATTATCCAAGAAGATCGAAGAGAAGACGACCTCAGAGAGACACTTCTTGTTAGTCCAACACACAGTTTTTGTTTTTTAGAAATTCAATGGTCCACAAGTAGGTTTCTGTCAAATGATTAGGATAAGCCCAAGTACACAGGGGGGTGCCTGTTGGGTTTCAACCTTGGTGAAGACTACCTTTTCCCCCATGTCCGTCTAGACACTCTTGACAATTAGAAAATCAAAGATTAGGGGAAAATTCAGTCTTTAGGGGGGACTGTGAAGGTAGACCAGCAGAAATACTGAATTTTCCCCTCACAGTGTGATGTCATTTGTATATACATGTATTCAATGCTATTTAGCCTTACAAAAATATCTCAGCTTTGCAAAATGCTTATGCAGCTGTGTCCAGTACATCCTGATACAGATTCCATTCCCCCCACCTGTCCGGGATGCTGCGGTGGAGTAACCAAGACAAGAACAAAAGAAAATGTGTTTAATGCTTATCAGCTTGCTGGGGAAACTCTGTGAACGAGGCCCCCACCTTTTCTACTGTGTGTATATGCTTTTGTAATAAACGGAGCAGCCCAGATCACCTCAGCGCCTGAACGTGTTGGGAGACTCCAAACTGACCTTTGTGTCTGTCTTGAGATCTTACCATGTGCACAACCGTTCTCTTAATTTGGACAACTGACCTGACCTTCTTGAAGACAGATTATGTCTTCCTTAACACTCCGACCTGGACTCTGGTCTTTCTCAGTTTCATACCATGTTCCATGACCCAGTGGACCTCTGGGCAGATAAACGGGAACATTACTAGAATGGGCCCAGTTTGCTCTCTCTGTACTATATTTTTCAGCCTCCAGTGGCACCTCAGGGGTTTTCAGGATGGCACTCCCTAAAGGAACAGGTTGTCCTCTGCCAGTGTACAAAACATAGACTTTTTGCAGGCAACGTATTTCTATGAAACACGGGAGAGAGCGCAGCATAGGGTATAACGTACGGATGATACGTAATAATTAATACAAAGGGAGGCTCACCTTGTCAGGTTGTGCATACAATAGGCACAACACTACTGTAAACTTGTTGTGGGGAGAATGAACTCCCTTGAAGATGATGGTATGCAGCCCGGGATCGTGATCAACTTCTGACACGGGGCGCCTGGTAACCCCACAGAAGATGAATAAACCTTGGACGGAAAGATGTGTAGATCCCACGGCGCAAGGAACCAGTCGAAGGTGAGTATAATACCTTTTTTCTTTTTTATTCGTAATAAAAGGGTACAACGTGTTTCGGGGTCAAAAACCCCTTCTTCAGGTACATATATGATATGATGTAAAGTAACACATGGACAGAACATCCTTAAATAGTAAAAAAAAATGCCAAAAAACATGGGGGGTGGGAGGGGGAGGGACAGAGGGATGGGATGAAATTAGCATATTCACTAAGACAAATCAAAGGTAGATCGAAATCACAATAAAATGTTACTAGTAAGGACTATAAAAGATCACCTCTGATGGGTGTTAAGATACTGTTGCACCGACAATGTATAAATAAAACCTAGCGGAGATCTTTAGATGCATATAAAAGCAGTGGTCACGTGGTCCGGGCCCGGCAAGGAGCGGAGATACACGAGTTTCAAGTTCCTGATCACATGACCGCAGGGGGGGCCACGTGATCGGAGTTGCCGGGCAGTTACTCTGGAGACCGAGACGCCTGTACTGTGTTCCCGATCACGTGATCTAAGAGAAAACCACGTGATCGCCCACTGCAGTCTGGTCTCTGGACACCTAAGGTACTGACTCTCGTGCCTATCAAGGAAAGAAGTGCCGGCACATATTTGAAACCACAGATAAGGGTTGTCAGACGTCACTTCTGGGGGGATTGATAAACGGATGTTACTCTTTGGTAGATGGCTAATGAGTACAACGGCCATAAAGCTAATCATCAGATACCAAAAAATAAATATATATAAACATGAATAGTAGAAATATATCATAAAATGCAAAAAGCATGTCTATAATTATATATACACACAAGCTTCTGCTAAATGTGGCTCCTATAACAGGCTAGTGAGCATAAATATAATTATTAAAAATTGTTAAATAAGTCAGGCACCTGCATGTGAGTCTGATAAACAGGTCTACCCCATAATGCCACTGTCTGCCTGCCTACCATCATGTTCCATACCATATGGCTTCTGCTGCTGCCTCCACCACCACAGCTGCTACCCCCTGCTGCTAATCCTTCTACTGCCACTACCATTACCACTACACAGCCGCCACTACTACTACTTCTAACACAGCCGCACACACATCTACTTACTGCAATGTCTGTTCCATGTTGTGCTGCTACTCTTTCTACATCCAGACTGCACTGCTGCTGCTCACAAATAAAAGGGATAATTTTTCTAGGCTTGTTCAACTTCAGAACATACAATTATTTTATGTGACAAAAAAAACTTGTAACTTGTATGGGTTTAAATGTGGGAAACATTCTGCCCCCATTAATGCACTTTTTTTTTTTTTTTTACAGAACACGCTGCTCTTTCTTATGATGGTAACATGTATAAGTGTGTGTACCTGCCGCTGGGTTCCAACAAGTTATTATTTTTTAAAAATCAGAGATGCTACTTTTTAACTACAAATTTATAAAAATGCTTCGTATATCCCATTATTTCCCCACCCTCCCCACTTCTCTGACAGTGGTCAGTCTGCCCCTATTGCTCACTCAGTAACCCCCTCGTTGTGCTGTATACAGTTAATGGATTTTTATGTTAGAAGAATTGAAGTCACCAGAGTTAATGTCTAACTTGTTCTGAGATGTTTATTGCTTTTTGACAGCTGTCGAAGTACATGAGAAAGGCTGTTTATATGGATCATACTGGATACCCCATTCTGTTTAATAATAAAGGAAAATTGATTTCCGAGTGGTGTTTAGTGAACATTGTTTTCCGGAAGAATCAGGAACGTTACTATATGACTTCATATGAAATAACCTCGTTTAAAGACTCTCCACAAGAAGACTTGGAGCGGCTTAATAATGACATGGGAAAAATGAAGTGGAAAAATAACAAAGTAAGAGAAGATAAATGATTCTACGTTATCATAATGAGAGAAGTGTCTAAAACTAACCCCTTCAGTAAAAAGCCATTTTTCACTTAAGGAACAGACCAAATTTTGGAATTCTGACATGTGCCTCATGATGTCGGCCATCTTGAACGGTGAGAGGGGACGGCCAGAGTTTGTCATCTCCAGGAAAGGGTTATATACTATTTACTGGAGCTACGTACAGTATTAGAATGTATTGGCTCAGATGAGCATAATTTATTACTTTGTGAAGTCTCACAAGACTTTTTGTTATAAATTTGTGAATTACTTATTACTTATGAGGTATCCGGAGTTTATTCACTCATCCCTAATCATAATCCCTGACAAGTAGAGCAGAGAGGAGGATGAGACAGCTCTTTAGCTCAGTGTTATGTAGTAACTTGTCCTCTTGTTGTGTGATTAGGACAGGTTTTGTGTGTACTAGTAGGAAGACGGCCATTTTATTCTAATGATTGTTCCCCAGACAAAAATAACCATTATATTACTAAAAGGTAATTGGGAAAATATTTATAATAAAGTGATATTTAACTACTGTATTTTCATTTTCTTTGTTCACGAGGAACCTATGTAAGTGAAATGTTTAAGAGGGGTGTATAAGACTACAAATAATGATCTGCACCCTCCTGTCCATGTTTTTGGCTTGTATTACAACTAATCCTCATTGAAATGAAAGAAGGTTGAGCTGCAGGCCCAGGCACAGCTGGAATATTCCTTTAAAACAATAAAGCAAAGCTCCCCGACCATTATATGCAGCTCTATATTCACATTTTGAGCACTATCATTTTATACACCTCCATATAGTAATATTTGGTGCCCAGTCATTTCTTAGGTAGTACTATACTGAGACAAGGAGCTTCATAACTATATATACAGCATGTGCAACATGCCTTTGAGTAGCTGTCATGTTCTAGCGAGGGTCTTACCGGTTATTAGAGCATATCTCAGGTCCTGGTGCACTTAGCCACTTACCTGCAGAGATAGCTGGAGAAGAACTAGCAGTCACAAAAACAAAGACTGGAACCTGAACAACCACACAGGACCAATAAGACAGAGCAAACAGGAACTAGTGCACAAGCAGCAGCCTGAACCACATATAGAACGGCATATGGTGGTCACAGGCAGAGCTGCCCACAAACACATGTCC